>SMGT01013570.1:325845-336874 GCA_004794575.1 Lanistes nyassanus
GCACAAGGGCGTAGAGGCTCCAGGAAGATGAGCTACCGTTCGCGATCTCGCGGCAAAGCGCGGTCCACTCGCCGCAGATCCGTCGCCAAGAAGCGCAAGTCCACAAGGCGGAGAACTTACTCACGAAGGAGGGCCGCAACTCGCCGAAAGTCCAGGCCCACGCGCACTCACAGGCGCAGAAGCGCTAGCGGGCGCACTCACAGGGGCAGAAGCGCTAGCGGCAAGCGGACATACACCAGACGCACCGCCACCTACGCCAGATCTGCTTCCAGGACCAACCCCCGCTATGGGAGCACCCGCGCAAACAACAGTCGCAACAACCCCAACGCCAGAGGTAGCGACAGCGACATGGGGTTTTTCTACCGATTCATGCCATGCATCATCTCGTGACAGTGTATCCCCGCCGGTCTAAAGGATGTGCTCAAGGAATATAAGGATTTCTTTCTATTATTTCACCAAAGGATTATTTTACTTTAACCAACCAGCGACCAGTATTTGCCGGGAACTGAAATCGTAAAAATTCTATACTTTTACAACAATCGTTTACAGTCGTAAACAAGAAAGCTAAGAATACATATGCATCTACTAACATTTATACATGTGTTCTCTGCCATAAAGAACTGTAGAAGCTTTTAATTTGCAGGTAACTTTCTGATACTCTGGTATTCTTTCTCGATGTCTATTCCGACTCACGCAAATTATCAGCGCTCCTTCTGCAGTACATCGGATTGTAAGTTTTCTCTGGCTGACTTTGCATACTCAGCATTACATATGCTTGGTATTTCTTTGTCAATGCGTCACAGTAAAACAACAAAACAATCTTATAGATACAAGTTTTTATCTTTGACATTCTCCTCCTCTTGGCATGACGCTGACGGAATTGTCCTCTTATTCGTTGTCTTTTTTCTTTCTTGCTTTCTTATATTTTCTTTAGTACTAGTGTCTGAAAACCTGAAGCATCCTCTTCCTCAGTTCTGTTATTACTTGCATTAAGACTAGATGCATGTCTTGTGCCAGATTCTTTTAAGTTCAAAGTTTCGTGAGCAAATGATTCAGGTAACAGCAGTATCGCCTCCTAAACTTGAACAGCCAGTCTAAGATCCCAGCGGCAAAACTTTCTTTGTAATAACTGTACAGCTGGAGAGGTAATAAGACTGACACAGATTCATACAGTGCTTAAGACTAAAATAGAGAAAGAAAGTAAGAAAGACAGAAAGAAAGAACATAAAGAAACGGTTACAGCGGGGGAAAACAGGTAAAGACTGTAACAGACATTTTGAAAATCGCCGAACGGCATTTTAATTTACAGTAGAATGTAAAATATTGCGTAAAACACACTGGAAAGGGGTCTAGAGCGTGTAACTTAAACGGGGTGTCGGGGTGTAAGCAGGGGAAATGGACACTTGAATGAGTGTGTGGATATGATTAATGAAACACAATGACAACTGAGAAATGCACTGGCGTGAAACAACCCCCACCCCACCAAAAAAAAAAACAAAAGAAAAGAAAAAGACAGCAGTTTGCGAAAAGAGAAAACATTATGTTTGTTATACATAGGGCAATGTAGCCAGGAAAGTGTATCTCATCTGGGATTTCTACTGTTGAGAACTAGAGGAGGTAATTCGTGAGACAATCTAAAGTAAGTATTTTCGTCAACATGTTTGAATTCAACAAATAAAGTGAGGGTTTTTTTCCCTCTCCCATGAATTAAGTAGACACGTTCACTTTATTTGTTGAAGTACGAACATGTCGACGAAAATATTTGCTTTGGTTTGTCTCTTTCAACATCAAACGAAACGAAGAAAGTTGAGACGGTGATAGTGACTTGTTAACTTGACAGAGTCGTCAAAATAATGATGAAATTATTTCAAACGCACCACCTCAAGATCAAGAGATTTGTAAACTGTACATAATATACAGTCTGTTGACGTGTCTATACAATTACAAGCACTCTGGCAAAGATGTAGTTATCGTCCTTGTGGAATGCTTGATGTGGGTTCCGAAAAGAGACATATCCTCGCTTTTGGGGGTAATTAGCTACCAAAGCAATCAGCCAAGCGAGAGGAAAGGGTAGTCTAATGGTGTAGGTCATACCCCTACAACTTGGTAACTCGCCCGACAAAAACATGTGAGCAAATTAAAAAAAACAGTGAAGTATTATCGAGTATAAACCGCGGCCTGTCCGAAAATAGTGATAATATAGTTTTCGTATATAGCGCAATTTCCTCGTAGGACTCAACGCGCTTCACACAAACAAACAACTGCAATACAGATAAGAAACACACAACACGCAAACACACCAAGACGTACCATAGGCTTCACCAATTGCAATCTCGTTCACTCACTCTCTCTCCTCTTTCTCACAGCATGGATCAGCGTTACCAACAACCTCAGTGAAATCGGTGGAAGGCAAGATGAAAAACATAGGTTTTGAGCTGTGTTTTAAATGTAACAAGCTAAGGGGCATTCCTAAGTTTAGCAGGCAGCGAGCTCCAGACATTGGGGGCAGCGAGTCCAGACACTGGGGGCAGCAAAACTAAGAGAACGCTGACCAAAAGCTTTGAGGTTGATTTTCTGGACTATAACAAAGTGTAAGAAGTTTTTCGGGACTGTAACAAACGAACATGTCAACAGAACTAAGATGAGTAGTCGAACCTACAGGTATGACAGCAGTTTTGTTTGTGCTAAGTTTTAGCTTGTTACTGTTCATCCAGCGCAGCACATTGTCAATACAGCACTGAATGTTGGACAAGGCAGTAACAAGCTGTGAAAGAGGGGAACACGTAGTAACTTCGGCATCTTTACCATACCAGTGATAGTCACAATTGTTGCCAGCTATGACTGCAGACAGAGGTTGAGTATACAGAGTGAACAGTACAGACCCAAGAACCGAGCCCTGGGCAATCCCGTAGTTAAGTGGGTGTGGATAAGACTGAGGTATCAACGATGACGGATTGCCCTCGACCACTCAAGTAGGTCTTGAACCATTCGAGGGTGGTGCCCTTTATACCAAAAGACACCATTGAGTTATCAAGAGCATTAAATCTACTTTTTAAAAAATATAACGCTGAACGTTGAATAGAGGAATTATAGAATTTGCTGATAAAAATGCCAAGTTGGACTGCAATGGTCGCGAGCCATTCCCGTAAAGCACGCCTCGTTATGTCTCTTGGGGAGAAGGAGCTCACTCACCGAATCCATGAACACCTCGGGATCAACTGCTACACCCGGGTCGCCTCTGGAGTGGCCAGGAGACGTGTGGACAGCAACGAGCACCAGAACGACAAAGACAGACGCCACCATCATGGATCCGATTATGTGATCCAGCCAGCCGCTCAAAACCATCTGGGCTGCGTGGCTTCGATCTTGCACGCGCTTGCAATCAGGTGACCAAACAATGCATGTTGTTTCCTCCAAGCACGCGTATTTCCGTTTTTATGAGCGCTCACACAGCACTGAGAAAAGTGCACGTCCTAACCAGACCAGTGTGAAGGTCGGAGGCTTATCGGAATGGACTATGTTTAGATCACGCTAGCGTAAAACACTACACCTTGGTCTCGAGCGAGCTTTTGTATAACCGGCGCAGATTTAGGGATGTATGCATATGTGTGATTCTCGATCCAGGTCAACATATATACAGTCACAAACAGGACGTTTTAGACAAACCTGAGTACTTTCAGTTTCCGGCTGGTAATGAATATTACTTTCTGGTTTCTGTAACTGAACTTTGGCTAATGTTCGGGACAATACACAATCATCCGAATAATAAATACAAGCGCAAGAATGTCTGTTCATGAAAGAATTCCGGAATGAAGGTTACAGAGATTTGTTCTTCTCACAAACAATAGTGCGATAGTGTGTGATGAGCGTTCTTTGCATACTTTAAATCAATCTCCTGTCAAAATTTTATTCCCCTCAGCAAGCAGCAGTAGAAAATAAGTTCAACAGTCAACACGTTCATCCTATTCAAAGTACGATAACGACTTGCCGTAGCATTAAATTTTTGATCGGAAAATCGGCAATAAATAAATGCAAAGCTGTAAAATGAATGCATGTGATACAAAGAAACCCATGTACCATAGGGCAATAGCATAAGAAGATGTTTTTAAAAATAATAAATATATCGTAGTCCACACACACACAGACACACAAAGAAGTTGTACAAGTTTTCATCAATCAATATAAGTGTCGATTAAACAGTAAGCAGGGTCTTAAAAATCGATGACACACAAAATGTGCCTTACGGCGCTGCACTTATATATTCGAATTTGTTAATTCGAACAGTCTGTCTCCTTATTTGTGCCTTTACAAATGCCTAAATACGCTATATACATAGGCAGTAAGCCCGTGTTGTAATCTACCGATGTGAACGAAGTGCGCACCTCGCTTCGCAATGATGACTTCAGAAGCTATAAATAGTGCATTCGAATATGCCTAAGAAGAGATCAAGGTGATGTAAACGCAAGCGAAATGTATAGACCAGTAAAGAATTTCGGCAAAACATGGCTTTGTCAAGTAAAATTTAACGCGCTGGGATTGGCTTATTCGAAACCCAAAACATCTGGATAAACATCCGGTTTCTGGCTGGCGGCCGCCATTACCAGTAAACTGCATGATGGGTTTTCTTTCGACTAGATGCTGGCATTCATTGTTTAGGACTCCACAATCGTTTTTTTTTAAGAAAGTAAATTGCTTGTCAGATCGCGACCAAATGGCAATTGCTCTACAAAGGCCTGCCCACGATCCGCCATTTTACCAAAATGACCCGGATGGACACGAAATCATGTGGTGGAAGTAATCAGTCACTGCGCGTGCGCAAGATGGCCGTCTCGAAACTTTCTACTGGTCTATTGCTCCACCGCAAGAAAGAGCTACACTCGATAAGAGCGCGCTGCAGATATAATGCGAAGTCAGCTGCAAACTTCCCACACCACAACCAGCGAAGCCCTGAACCCCCTTCAGGCACTTTGCGATGTCTCATTATTCACTTCGTGATGTCCAAAGTTCGCAAAGTTATCCTATGGCTCGATAGATTAAAACACGCCTTTATACAGGGTTCACTCCGACGCAAAAATCCGTTTGATGACGTCATTGTACACATACTTCGCAGCATCAAATGCCCAGATGAAGTCAAGATGGTTCCAGTCTGAAAACGTCATGTTGGCCACAAGGCCGGAAGCTGGCAGATGGTTCAGAAGCCACATAACATCGTCTGGGTCAGCCAACCAGTCTCTCCCGCCAGAATATATTATCACTGGTACCGAAAGATCTTCTGGGTGGTACAGAGGCGGTGTGGGCTGTTTAACGAGAAAACACGTCACTGTTTCAATCTGCTGTCAGCAGAAGTATCCTTTTATATATATATATAAACATTAGCACGTTAACGATAAAGACAATCCTGGCAGTAAAGGGAACAGTTAAACCCAAATATTCTAAGAGCGCTAAGAGGAGGGGGGAAGGAGGGGGAGAGAGAGAGAAGTGACAGTCGAAAATTTTTTATTCTGCCACAAACAGTATCTTAGCAGATAAAGTTGCCGTGTGCACAAGAAAGAGCAGGTTGATAAAAAAAAATCATCTCTGTTAGATTATCGTCCTTTTGCCATGCATTTTACACACACTGCATACTAAGAAAATTGGAAAGAATCTAAAGTTCACCTGATTGTATTTTTTTATGTTTTCGGCTTCTGATCCATAGTCAAATTTCTGGAATGCGTCTGTGATAACTCCCTGTATACAAAGGATACAGAACACTACATTTTATGCAAAATGATAACGAAGAAGTCGATATGCTTGCGTGGCGATCTATGTCGACACACGTACAGAGGACAAACTTTGTTCGTAATATCATAGACAGACCGACAAAGGGGTCTCGTTCCCACCTGAGAAAAATGCAGAATGTTCTGTACCGATGTACCACCTGGGTTATGGGCGACGTAGACAGGGATCCTACTCTGCAATGACATAAGCCAACGCACGCACACGTACGCCCCATGCAAACACCCACACACTATGTACTTTCGTAGCAGGCAATTTTCTGTGTGCTTGACACAGTGTAACTATCATATATATATATATAACCACATTGCTCCGTTGACAGTCTGAACGAAACAAATATCTTCAACAGAGTTTATTCTCTGTTTCTCAGACCTGATGACTTTTTAACTCTCGTACGTTTGTTCTTGAGAAGATACACAGGTTTTTCAAATCGCTCTCCCCACCCCGCCTCAGAGACGATGGGTCGTTACTTCTTAATACGATATCCTAAAGAAAACATATCACATATGAAAGGGAAAAGTTCTTAGCTCTCGATTCTTGACAGTTCAAATGGAGAAGTGGTAGTGATGGTGGTTCTGTATAAATATATATATATATAACCCATATATAAAAAAGCGCCATCTCCCCAGAACAAATTCGGTTACCAGAAAGTTTTCACCCAAACTTCACTCACAATGTTTAGATGAGTCCGATCGGTGCCTGCGAGCACAAACAGAATGTTCTCACACAGGTACTCTACCGGCCATCTGCAGACGTCTTTTGCCAGAAAGTCCATCAGTTTTCGATTGTATTTCAGAAACTCCCCGTGACCGAGAAATTCGAAGAATACCTGCAAGTCAAACAGCGACGACATCACTAAGCCAATATCGTTAATCACGTAAATAGCCGGTTAAGACTGTACCGCCAACAGCAGTGACAGCGGCTTTCCAGAAGTCGAGAAATTACAAAGGATGTTGCACAGCGGCGAAACGTTCTCAACTGCTAGGGAATATTGGATGTTGCCGTGCCATATCTTCTGCATTGCCTCAGTTTCCTGCACACTGCTGTGAGCGACGTGATCTGTGGTGCTCGCAACAAGCTAAACGCTGTCGTTAATTACAGAACAACAATACTTGACAGCTTCAAACTTTTCAAGTGTTGTCTTGGAATAAACGGTTTTAAGCAACTTGTTGAAAGTTGAACTCCAACAAGAGCTGCCACATGCCAGCATAAATTATATGTTTAAATCGTGGTTAATTCTGCTATAGTGTGGCATCCCTGCTAGTCCCTCAACCTTCAAAAAAGCCGCCATAAGCCGCTTGTTCCAGGAAAATCGGGAAATACAAATTTTCTCCACGTGGTAGTGCGCCCTGATGTACCCATCGAACATTGCCTCTAGGACCTTTTTTAACTGAACGAAACACGCTAAACGAGTACACATGCCCAGGTTGGGCGTAACTAGAAGGCTTAGGTCTACTTGTCTCGTGAAACAGGCCTTTATTATACGTACGCTTAAGTCACGAGACAACGGAGCCAGCAGACGAATAGGGCTCTGAATGTGATAGACTTTGGCCACGGGTGCCAGAGCGTAGAACTGTTTGACCATGGCGGCCAGGGTCTTGTTGGAGCTGAAGCCAGCAAAACCTATCATGGTGCCTTGCGAGTGACCCACGTAATGCACCTGCTTCTGACCTGTGGTGCGAATCACGTGGTCAAGCATGGCCGGCAGGTCGTAGGCAGCCATTTCGTCCCAACTAGTCAGGAAAGAAAAGGGGCAAATTGTTTCAACTTTGGAATACCACATACTAAACAAGATCTAGGACAAACCAACTTTATAACGCAAATAAAAAGAGTGTGGGTGCGTTGACGCGATCGCGGGTTGTCACAATTTTCCGAATATGACATACCATGCAGCTCAGTAAGGAAACAACCAGAGAATGAGCTCCGTTGTTGTATCTTCCTACAGTAGCTCCACAACTGAAATGCTCAGTACTAGGATTGAGGTTTTCATTTTCTATCAAATTTTCTCTTTTGCCGTCCCATCACAAGAATTAAACAAGTTAAATGTCTTGCCACTCCTATTCTTTTTCCAGCAGATGATCTAAGGCCACGAAAGTGTTGCTTCTCGTCTTCTCTTTTTTCTTAGCAGTGTCTCGTTTAGGTCTTGGAGGCTATGCATGGCCCATCTTAAGAATTCTGTCAGGTACACACCGTTCCCTGTCTGATGCCCGAATACCATCCCAAATACACAAACATTTTGTAATCACGCGATCGTTCCCGATTTCAATTACATTGCCATGATTCTCTCTCTCTCTCTCTCCTTCACACACACACATCTTTTTGGGTTGCTCTCCCTCTTCTCTTCTCATTCACGTCACATTATATATATATACATATAAAATCTCCCCCTCACATTTTCACTCAAATTCAATCACTCGCCCACTCCCATTTTCACACACTTATATAGTCTTCCCATCCCCTTCGTCATCACTCACGTCACATTCTCTCTCTCTCTCTCGCTCACATTTTGTTTTTCTCCATCCTTCCATCTTATTCACTCTCTCGCTCTTGCTTGCTTACTCACATTCTCTCACTCAACACAGCAATGCATGCGCAAAAATTAGCAATACCCCCTTTCCATGGTAAACAAAGACCATCCAACCCCTCATCCAACCTACTGCCCCCATCCCCGAAAGTATAACATAATCTTTCTAAAACTATTGTTCTACAGCCCATCGTGTCACCATCTGTCGGATATAGCTGCACGACTTTTAAAATATTGCTTCACTATTTCATGTTTGTTTCGCGTCATGCGGACATATTTCCTCCCTGGAAACGGCTGCAGGTTTCGCCTGACATCTATGCAAATTTATAGCCAACTCTTACCAGCAAACTAAATAAATAAGTAAATAAATAAGACATTGAAGCCAGACAGGGATCTAGGCATGAAGTCGCAGTGTCAAAGTGTCGGTGGACCTAGTCCGTTCAGTACAGCCTCGGGCAACTAGGACAGCACCACTTCATGCGCAAGCCCCCCACCCCATCCCCCGGTACACGGGGACTGAAAACTGTGCATCTACCTCCAGGCCCAAAACTGTTCCTGGTCGGGCTTGAGCGTGGTATGGTTGCGGGAGTACATGTTCCCCCGCACGTTCCCCAGCCACACGTCAGCGCCTGCATCAGCCAGCAGGTAGGCTAGGCTCTCGTTGGCCAGGTTGTCCAGCCAGTTGGACGAGGACGTCACCAGTCCATGCTGAAGAAACACCACAGGTTTCGGTCCTGCAGAGTCCGCACTGAACAACTTTTACTGGATTCACAGTGGGATTACAATAAACAAACGTTTTGCTTATTTCTGCTTATATGCTGGCTCTCATGGCGTGCTTTAAAAAAAATTATTTTTGCTTATATCAAGCAGGCCACACATTATGCATATGCCAGGGCTGTAAACGCAATGCACTGCCGGTTCCAGAAGGCTGGCTTCAGGTGCTGAAGCACCCCAGTGCACTCCAAGCCTGGCTTCGGGTGCCGAAACATCGCACATAGTATGCCAATAATTGTGTTGGCTATCAACCCGGTGTACTGCGAGGCTGGATTTGGATGCTGAAGCACCGTTCCTGCTCTCGCCAATGTTTGCTTACATTGTAATTTAAAAAAAAGGTTGACGATCTCACCTGTAACTTTTCTGAAGGTCCGCCCATGGGGAATCCGCTGCATGTTCAGGATGAAGCCATCGCCAGTAATGACGTAATGATTCTCGCAAGGGTACCCTTCAT
Organism: Lanistes nyassanus; assembly: GCA_004794575.1. Lineage (NCBI taxonomy): Eukaryota > Metazoa > Mollusca > Gastropoda > Architaenioglossa > Ampullariidae > Lanistes > Lanistes nyassanus. Next base: position 335,373 of record SMGT01013570.1, read on the forward strand.
TCCTTATTAACTGTGTCTGGGACGTAAATTAATCAATTACTACTCGTATGGGACTCCAGTGTTCTGTCTCGGTTATTTATACGTCATGCTTTGGTGCTAACACAAATAATTAAAGTAATATGAATTTGATCATTAAGTGCAACATAAACAAGAAACCAGCAGGTCCCCACCCCCTCATCCCATGTGATAGATGAATCTAATTAATATTTTTTTAATCACCATCCCCCTATTGCGAAAGCTAGATCCTTGAATAAACAAACCCAAACCGAAACTACAACTTTTCTCCCTCTCTCTCACGCACACACACACAATGAGCCGGGAACGAGATGGTCACCATGACAACATAACTAGTAATTAGTCATGCAGTACACAAAAGGAAACTGATTCGGCTGTAGGCAGACGGACATAATTCTACAGAAACAATAGTGTACATTTAACTGTTCTCTGGTGATGTCATCTAGACCGGGAAATAATTAATCCTCACCAAGACCTGTCGACACTCTAAAAGATGAACAATGTTTAAAGGGTAGTTTGCGGATAGTCTCCTCGTTAAAACGCTCTTAAGGCAGGCCTCACTCACCGAGTCCATGTATATCTCGGGGTCTATTTCCAAGCCTGCAGTCTTTGTGTTGAAATGACCAAAGCAGACTGCCTGAATTACCAGCATTCTGAACACAGCCGTCGGTGGTATCGCCATGCTGACGACAGTATCCTGCCTACAGAGCACGTTCACTGAACAACACGCCCTTCTCGGCGCCGCGGAATGGGATCGGTGAAGCTTCGAAGCGCGCGAAGATTGTCAACAAAGCCAACACTAAAATAACATTCTAACAGACTCAACTTCTTCTAAAGTCAGCGCATGATCTGTGCATATTCAAGACGTTGTATATGAGGTATTGTGAGAGGAAGACTCCCGCTGTTAGTCTTGATGCGCAACAAGGCGACCTCGGGGGAATTTTTGCTCTTATTTGTCAGTGCACTCTTCCAGTGACCTTCGTCTGAGTCAAAGGTTAGCTATCAAAAGGTCAAGGCTATTATGACCATCCGAAAGACCCGCGGGCAGACCTACGTGTAACGCAAGTTGCAGTTGTTGTTAAACGATCAGATGACTAAAGCTTTAATTGCCACTGCCGCGCGAACAAGGGATTTAAAGCTAATTTTGGTCCATTATTTTTACTGGGGCTGGAGAATGAAGGGAACTTGCGGCTGCGTGCAGGGTAGCTTCTTTCGCTTCCGCCAACCGGCCAAGGCGAACTGTTTCGAAGATGGCGGACGGTGTTTCCGGGTTAGAGATCGAGACGTCATTATCAGAAGCCCAAATCCTACACCCCTCCCGCTAAATCCCATCAGTAAATGAGTAATCCTCCCCTAACTTCCACCACTACCCCTACCTCGCCCCGAAGAAAGTTACAAGTTCACCATGTTCGAAGCCGCAGCCGCGAAAAAAAAAATGCAGGCGACGTAGCCCAGCAAAAACTTTTTAGAAGAATGCAATGAATTTA
>SMGT01013570.1:337095-359384 GCA_004794575.1 Lanistes nyassanus
ATTTACTTCCTGTCATGTGTATTGAAAAGGACGGAATTTATATTAATACTGCAGTTGTGAGCAGCAGCTTTCCGTGTGTTCGACCGAGCTCTTGTATACAGATGTAGAGTTCATATCCCGATGTGTTCACTATTGAAACACGGCTGTAGGTATGGGAGGGGCCGGTTTTATGCGGCTTCGTATACTGGTGACCTATTTTGCCCAGCGTCCTCTGACAATATTATCAAATATTGAGACAGTTCCCCCCCCCTCAGCCTCTCCCTCAATCACTTGCCATCTCTCCATCGCGCGCCCACGCACATGCACATACAGTAGGGGTGCTCCGACATTGTTGACAGAAACAAGATGCATTTCTGGTAGGTACACAAAGCTTGCTCCGTCAGATTTCTTTATTTTTTCATAAAAAAGATATATTCTGCAAGGTTTTTATTTACATGTATTCACAAATCATATTCGCCCACAGAAAGCTAGTGAACAAAATGCACTGTACAATTTACAGAATCATTCTGCTTGGAATTTCTTCTAGGTCTTACAATGTGAACTAAAAGTTTAAGAGCTCTAGGCAAAGATGGCACAATGATATTACATAAGTTTCTTGCTCAATTCTGACCAAAAAAAAAAATCTCAAACTTTTTGCAACACTGACAAATGAAAATGTAGAAACATCACATAAGAAATTTTCCTATGTATTAACAATTTTAAAATCATCTTTCTCTATTGACTACACAACCCTGAATGTGAACAGTGGTGCTGAACTTTTTTGCAGGAAAATTTGCCTTCATTTGCAGCTTATAAAATGCAACAACGAAATCCAAGCACACCACTATCAAAAAACAAATTGTGAACTGTGGGGCAGTTGTTGCCACAGTTCCCTTCAAAGATGTGCTCATATATGATTGCATGTCAGTAATATTTCCACACAGCACATGCTGTTCAAACTGAAATAACCATAGATATTCTCCATCCTGTAATCAAATGTTTTACAATACATAATACAGGAAACAGATGCAAACAAAATATGTTTAAAATTTCCAAGGATGGATGCTCATTAGCAACAGAAATCAAATATCACACACATACATACACATTCCCACAGGCTACCTCCCTCCTACCTGCTCACCCCAACTCTGAGTTTACCAGTTCCAATTTGCTCCAACTAAAAATAATCCAGACTACCTCCTTCGTTTAAAAACATAAAAGTATGCATCAGGTAAAACAGCAGAATGCAAAGCATGATGATAACAAAGCCTTACACTTTTAGTAAGAAATTTTGGTGAATGCAGTAAGCAGAAAAAATGGCATGGATATATCTGTGCAGAACTCCATGGTTTTAGTAAGGAAACCTAAATCTCCTTTCTTTGTGACAACAGTCCAACTGTTGAAGGCTTTAACTCAAGAAAGTACTCGTAAAGACAACCAAACACTATGTAACGGGTTAATGGAATAGGTCTCCTCCATAAATGGAAAGCTGCTAGTAGTAACATCCCTTTACCCCAGCTCAAAGAACTGGATTCATTAATAGAGGACATAGTAACAGGATAGCAGCTTTTTGCATTCCATGTGCCCATAAGCAGTGCATAACATTTTCTTGATTTAAACTGCAGTTAAAATGTTTGCCTTTATGGCACATTTGTTTGGGGTTCAGGCTGACAAGATAGTATGTTTACCTCCCCTTCTCATTTAAGAACATTTTCTATTGTGATATCCAACCTCATTTTTATGTAGTCATCAATAGCAAAACAGCTTCTAGACAATGCAAGACAAAATTACGTCAAGTAAAGGTGTACCAAAGGATCTCTTCTGTAGATGTTTTATTTTTAGTCAAGTCAGCAAATGGACAGCATGTGCAAAATACATGTACTGCCATCTGACGATGCACAGGCACATGGTTACAAAAACTAGTCTCCAAATCTAAGTAATGTCTCAAGAACTTAAGAAATCTTTATATCAAACACGAATATTAACCAAGTGTAATGTATTGAAAATGTGGTTGTTTGGAGCCACAGTGACAGAAGTAACAACTCTATGCAAACCCCAGGGGTGCTTTGAGGAAACATCTGTTTAACCCAAGATCCAACAAGCAGGTTTCACTGAGAAATTCCTACGCAGGAACCCATGACTGAGGATTATTTCCCCAATAACATCAGAGGTGGCTCCCATCTCTATTAGCCACCCACTTTTGCCACATCCAAGACATAGTTCTCAAAGTAAATTTTTTTCCAAGATAGCTTACATCCATTAGATATATGCATAATGACAGAACATGCATGACATGATATTTTTAGTTGCAGCCTGACAACAATCAACTATAAGTCACATGCAATGTTCCCCATAAGCTGAAGCATATTTGTGCAATCTTCCACAAAATTAAAAAAAATGCATTGACAACATATTTCGGTGATGTTTTTGGATATTTTGATTGGTCAGTGGATTCGGGTTACTTTAGTAGACTGTATAAAGCAGTGTTTAGTGCACAATGTTGGGGTTAACACATCTGCTAAGCAGTGGAGAAAATTAGCAGACCACCGATCATGTTCTGTAAAGCTGATGCATGGAGGACTACTAGGACTACTGTCACCACTACAAAGATGATCAAGACTTTCAACATTTGAAAAAGATTCTACAGATTTGCTGCCAAGACACCATCAACAGCCAGGAACTGTGTCAGTGAACACCACAGCAGCCCACAGATGACATCCTTCAAGGACACCGAGATGGACTGGCCACACCCTCTGCAAACCAGCTTCCAGCACCACAAGAGAGGCTGTCAAATGGAACCCCCAGACAATGAGGAAAAGAAGTCAGCCATGTAAAACCCTGCCCCATGATCTTGAGGCATGACCTGGGGACAGCTAGAGCTTGGCTAAGGACCAAGACACCTGGAGGCCTGTCAAAGCCATATGCCACCTCAGGGATACACGGTGCCGAATGACCGATTGACTGGTCACATGATTTTGCTATTTACACAGCATCGCTGACAATACCAACAGATGCATGCCCAGTAACAACAACAGTAAAGGTATTTGTCCAGGTGGTTAATTACGCCGATTCCTGCTGCACTTGGAGGACAGTTTTAATGCACATCGATTCCAATTTTTTATCTATCAGGACTGTTCCCCTACCAGCTTTCTGACAGAACAGTTTTGTTTGGGCAACTGAGTTTCCTACATAGCAGCTTTCGAGTGGAGGGACCTACCTTAAGGGAAGTAACTGAAACACCTTAGTTTCTAAACCATGAACAAATAAGATCTGCTTTTTTTCTATGTGACACTTTAAGAAATGAAAACACAAAGCTCACAAACTCTCTACACTGAAGATAAAGCATGCATCACAAACACATCTGCAAGCCTGTCTACAAATCACACAGTTAAAAAGTTCATGTACATAACACATCAGTTCTAAAAACACTGAGGAATACAGCTATCTAAGCAACCATCACTTTACACAAGCAAAAGGACAAAAAAAAAAACCAACAAAGAGTTGGTCAACTATATGGGCATGTGTCTGGTTGCAAACGATTTTTGCTGGCCACCATTCTCAGATTGTAGATTGCCAGAGGTAAACCAAATATTTGAAATGGCAAACTGTATAATGATCTAGGAAAATGAAGCAAGTGTTTACTTAGCTCCATATCCAGCAGCATTCAAATGCCTAGACTATGTACCTTTACATATATAATTAACACACTATTTTCACTATTTATTAACTGTTCCCATCACCTGCAGACATTGAGGTGTTATTTTACGTAACCATCAAATCACTGTTTTCCAGTCTTCAAAGTACAGCACAAGCAAAACAGCAATAATGTTCTACATTAACACTCCAAGTCAGGTGAACAGCTCCCCAAAACACAGATCTATACACCAACCATGCCTATGCCAAAAACGTTAGCAATCACATCCTATTCAGCACTGCAAAAAATGAAGAGAATATGCACAGAAACAGACTGTGGATATTGATTTACAATAGTTTAATTTTTCAGGTTCTGCTTTACCTAAAAAAAAAATCAGTATTTCAGTGGACTCCTCACAAGCCCAAGTAACTAAACAAGACTGTCACTCTGGTGAAGTCTGGAACAAACTACACTGTGACGTGGAGGACCCCAGTGAAGAAATATATGGCTAAAGCACTACCAAGCTGATTCTGATAAGACAACATCTGCTGGAATGTTTATGTAAATATTTTTCTCCCTGCCTTCATATTTCAGGCTGCAAGTGCAAGCTGTTGGAACCACTCAGGTGCCAGAAATCTATACACAGTCTAAGCAACAAAAGAAATGAGAGAAAATTATATCAGTGTCTGGGTGATACATGACATATTGACTTATTTAGGCCCCAAGTCTGAAGGCACATACACATTTTGTTGGTACGCACTTTAAACTTCGGTTACTTGATGATCAAAGTTTTCTATTAAATGACTATGACCTATACCATTCAGGCTTCTTTTATTGCTCGGTGTATAATTTCCTGTTTCGAAAGGGGGAAAACCCCCAGTGATGCATTACAAATAGGCACAGAAAACTTATTTCTGGACACGAGCCCTACTGACATAACTGAGGCAGCCATCAAATTAAAGGCTTAAGTCTGTAAATGAACTGCATTAAATTTGCCTGGCAGCAGAACACTTCAAATTCTTGCTCTTACAGCTTGACTTAACAACCATTCTAAGTATAGTGGCTTTCTTTTAAACATGACTTCGACGCTGACATTCCAATGACCCTTACACGGCCTAACCAATAAAATCTGTTCGTTCGTTTGTTAATGACCCTTACAACCTTAGAAGAGAAAACACGAATTTTACAAGCTATAACAAGCTAAATGTATTTTAAGAGGGGAAAAAACTCAAATTGAATAAGACATTTGTGTAAGAGTATAACTAAAATGCTCATTTATGGTGTACACTATTTTTAAGTGTTATCTACACAAATTATTGCACAAAACTCTGTCAAGTTTGTTCTGTATCTTGTAAGAGCTGAACAAACTTTCATTTATACACAGCCACCCACCCACCCACCCCCCCCCCTCCACAAAAAAAGGAAAAAAAGGGAAGGCAGGGACAGGCATAAGAGGACATGTACACAGACCACAAGAACTGCACCGACTAGATGGGTGTATGTCACTTGTCAGCAGTTGCTGTGTATTACTGTAAACTATCTCAAGACTGTTATATGACAAACATTTTACACATAAGCTATACAACATGTGCATCTTCAAAAGGACAGAGGAGGTATCAGCTTTCTGACAACCACTGCATGTAGTCTATAAGGTCAGAGATTCCTAATCAGAAGAGCACTTATGAGACAAAGAGACCTAACATATCACATCACAAAAGTGAATCAAATTCATGCACATCTATTAGTAGCCAGGATGTCAACTTCTCATCACATTTTGTTATAGGATATCTAGCACCCTCCATTTAGTGTCAAGGTTGAAAAAATGTAAAGCAAATGAAAAAGCTGTTCTAGCACTCACATCATATTCTCTGTTAAACACACATTCACTTTTAAATTTTACATCATACTTTCCTGTGAAAATAACTCAGAAATGCATTGTGAAAACAAAGGCAGATCAAGCTAACTCCCAAGCAACATGCTAGATACAAGTGCATAGATGTTTTACCAATTATTTCAAGCAGCACATGTATTTTCTATCTCGTTTGTATCCTAGCAACGAAAAAAAAAAAGAAGCGGGGAGATGGAGAAGGTGACATTGCCAAACATTTAACCACGGATTTTGTAATGTGAAAGACCATAGTGAACACGAACATCTGTGGTACTGAATGTGAAAAACAATGTGGATCACAAGAGAGATTATTAATAGCAAGCCACATACGCATGGCACTACTCCAATTCTCTGTAGAACAGTCATAAACACTACTGCCCAGTTTTCCTCACCCCCTGTATACTCCAGATATCAACAGTAAACTTTACATTCAGTTCATGGTACAGTTATAAGTTCTACTCTGCAGACTTCACCATTTATATCCTTGCAAAATTTTCACAATTTTGTTTTCTACTTTTGAAAGTTATTTCATTTGAACTGTCCCCTGAGCTACATGGAACTATTCAACAAATAGTACACATCTAAAATCTTAACAAAAACAAACAGCATACAATTTCAAATGAAACTATGCATCCTTGTAATCTTTGAAAAATTTTGGGGTTGTCTACTTTCAAATCTCTTCAAAGTCAGGTTAAAAAATGGACAAACTCTGCCATATGTCACCTTCTGTAACTTTGTCACTACATTTGACATTCTTGCAGAATGTTCTGCTAAATAATTTTTTTAGAAAGAATTATATTACAGATCTTATACACTTTGTTTTTTAAATTTCTATACATTACTTTGAATTTTTCACAAAAACACCAACATCTTTTTGATAACAGGATCTGGGAGGTCTCCTTATACCTGTCATTTCTGATGTAACCAAAAACACATCTCGAAATAGAATGCATCTCAGAATAGAAATATTTCATCAAATAATGTTACACCTCGTATAAAAGACCCACCCATCACATAGCAATGACACTTTCAAACAATCCTTATGGACAGATTGAAATATTCCAGATCCCCAAATTAATCAGTTTTCAGCATCGCTGGTGAATGGCACTATTTTGTCTTCTACGTTCTGTGTTTCCTTATCTGTTTCTGCAAGACATAAATGCAGGACAGAAACAAAGACCATGAAACCTTTCTAGTTTTTTTGCTGTTATGCATAATAATAATAATCCACATATGTTGCAAAATACATACCTTAGGCTATTCGTGTAACTTCTATTTTTATCTGATTTTTAGTTGGGAGAAATCAGGAACATGTTACTGTGAAACCTGCCATGTGATGGCAAGATCCAGCAGCTAAATGGTTATCACCAGCAGGATTACACACAAACTGCTATGAAGTCCCTGGCCTATGTACAAGAAATGGTGGGGAGAACAAAAGAAAACCAAGGCTTTTCTGTACAGCCTCTGACAACTAAGTACAAGGTCACATGTGAGCATCCAGCAGGAGTTTTTTTTTGGGGGGTCAGGACCCATGTTTGACACTTGGTAAGTAAACTAAGAGATGATCATCAACATTATACTTTTCATTCAAATTTTAAAGTTAATTTTTCATTTTAAACTGTAGCATATCCACAAGATGTACACCCCTCAAACTGTGTCTAATCCACACAGTGCATGCTGCTAACATATAATAATGTAATGTATATATATATTTCCGAACTTGAACAAAAGATCACTTAAAATCCAAAGCGATAAAAATCTCCAAAAGCAAAAAAAAAAAAAGAAAGAAAGAAAGAAAAAAAGAATGCACATATAAAATTCTATGATCTGCTATCACTAAATTTAGCCGGTAAGCAATTCTGAATGCATAAGGGTTGACATGGGACTTGCTGAGGAGGGGGAAAAACATAAAATGGTTATCTCATCCATGTAAGATTCTAGTCACAAGAATAACTTAAAACAAGCAAACAATTACACTTACAGTCAAACCCCTTTAGCATGAAGCAGGAACGTCTTCTGTTGGTCTGGTAAGTCTATTCTAACTAGGCAGGACCTTCACTACAACTTGCCCCACACAGTGCAGCGTACTGAGTTACTGGCTTTCAGTCTTCAAGTCCAACGCAACATCCAAACCTCTGACACTTTCCCTTGCCAAGGAATAGCTATTTCTGTAGTCTGCTAGCTAAACTTCACAAGTTCACAGGCCACATGAAATGGGAGGGGCAAAGTGTCAAGAAAAGCTCAGTCTTACTTAAAACAGCTTCAAACTCTGATGTTTACCGATCCTTGCTGGTAAGTTTGTCAATAAGCTCCTGCAGAGGAGCAAGCTCCTTGCGATCAATAAGATTGAACTCCTGCACAAAAAAGATGAAGTGCTTAAAAGAGGTATTCAAATGTGCCTCCTCACTGAGCTGCACCACCTCCTTGAAATGCTGGTGGTAGATATGAGCATATACTCGAAACAGGCGCTTCAGAATGGTCTTGGCAATGGATAGGAAGTTTTTGGGGAATGGTACGCCTGTGAAAAATTAAAAGTATTTTACTGTTAAACACAACCCTTACACTCACTTGAAACAATCGCAATATTTTAATTTTTTAGTGGCATATAGAAAATGCAAAATATAGGCACTGAACAAACATTCTAACAGTAACATTACAAATTTCTCAATTTCTTCAAAAGCTGAGAGGCCAGGACTGTACCGAAACTGAGCAAATTTCAACAAAAACTGAGGCTCGTTGTTAGTCAGAAATACTAAGTTAACCATGGTTCTCAATACACAAAACTACTGATATTTTGAATTTGAGATTAAAAATGATCATGAAGAGCAAGTACTACTTTAGGAAATGTAAACAACCATTAGCTCTGGAAACACTATAAAAATCTTCAATAATTTATTATAAAGCACAGAAGCTGGAACAATGAATTCATAGCGAATTGGAAAAATTTGTCAGCAATAAAGGAAGTTGTTTGAAAATGCTATTTTCAATGCCATTTTTTAAAAACTAAGTATGGCAGTATGGCAACATCTCAACTGACCCCAGGTTTGGAATCAAAGGAATAGTTTTAATCATAATTCCTCATAATTTTTAAAATTTAAGTTAAAGGTTATTTTAGAGTACAAAACGTGATCTTCTGCCAAAATGAACTGAGCCTTACTTATACGTTGATGGGTTATTGCTGTTGATATTTTGATTTAGTGTGAAAGAGTAATCTTTAATCTGTATGCAAACTGCCTGACTGTACCTTTAAAACAGATTAAACTTCAGTGAGCTAATGGCCTTCTCCGTTAGAAAGAGCAGAAAAAATACTATTATTAGAAAAAAAAACCCAAATTCTGGAAAGGAACTTTAAACTTGTTTCATGTTGGATGGTCATATATAATAAGAATCTTGCATAGAAAGTTGAACTCCTCTATCTGAAATCCAGTGTTTTTGATAACTTTCTTTTTCTTTTTTTGGTGGGGGAGGATGGGGGGAGAGGTGATTTGAGCTTCTCCAACAAAAACATTCAATATTTCACAATAGAATTTGTCTTTGGTTCGGGTTCAGAATGATTCACTGGCAGCCAGGTATTATGCCATTCCCTAGTAATCCTTTGGAAAGTACTTACCAATTTTGGAAGGGAAAAGTGTTTCATCGTCCAGCTGATCTTGCACCCAAGTCATGAGGTAGTCAATGTACTTCGGTGCCGAGCACTTTATAGGCTTTTTGATTGTTTGACCATCGGCCCAGTGGTACTCATACTTAGGACCCGCTGACATGACAGGACAGGTCTCCTCCAAACAGAACTCAGTGATGGTACCATACAGCATGTTGATTTGATTAAAAAAGTCCACAGCTGAAATGGTAACAAACCCATGTGTCTGATAATCCATGAAGACTGACGACTCAAAATGCAGATAAACATGATAATTATTTGATTGTCTCCAAAATGCCAGTCACTTGCCATCCTGACAAATGGTCTTAATTTATAAAACCCATACCTTTACAAATTTGTTAAAGCTTTACTGGTGTTTGGCATTTATGTCTCAGATAAATGCATAAATAATTATAAGGTGAAGTTCACTCACTATTGACAGCCACCCATTCATTTAGGTCCTCTCCTTCAGGCAACATAACAGCCAGCCTAAGATTTCCACTTCCCAAGGTGACAGCAGCATGTTTCATAAGATCATACTGATGAGTTCCTTCTGGGATGTTCTTTTTTGGCTTGAAAGTCTTGTTATTTCTGCTCCCACTGAAAATTATGGTGAAAGCAAGAAATAAATTTTACAGTCCATCTCAAATGCTGTTATTTAATGTTGTTGAGCTGTCCACCACTTGGCATTAAATTTCTCAAACTGATATTTGACAGGGAAGAAAACATGAAATATACAGTAGAACCCATCCACGGTGAGATTTGATACCACGAGATATTGGTTCTTTCTCATGGCTTTGTGTTCTGTGAATTGATTGGTTTGTGCAATGTGATGTGATGTCTAACCCTTAGCTCATGGCTCAAATATTTGTTTTCAGTAAACATACTAAAAGCCACACATCGTTTTCATCATAGCTTCAGTATCAGGTGATTCAAAAGGATTCAGATTTTGATTGCCATAACAAGAATCACATATTTGTTTCTCGGCAAACATTATTTTCCTCTGGTTTCACTTGCATTCTCACACAGTCAACACAGTGTAGTGTCTATTGGGGATCAATAATAAACATGGCTTCACCATCTTTTTAGGTGAATATAGCTATATTTCATACATGATAATGCGTACATGTCAAGTGTTATGGTTCTGGCATAACTGCTATGTTTTTTTACACGAATTCTCTGATAAAAAAATGTAGTTAGAAAAAGGTCTTTTTGTTGTCAGTTGACAAATGGCAGTGTTTTTAGCCTGAATGCCTTTGTGTTGTCCACTACACCGGCATGCTTGTGGAAAACTTTACCCTACCTACCTCCGTTTTTGGCTTCTCAGATTGTGACTGGCGCAGTGACAACAGAGAACGAATGTGCAAATCCCACATAACCAAAATGCTCTAAAACTAACCTGGCTAGCATGAGAACAAGTGAGAGTTAACACTAAACTGAAATGAAATTCTGTCTGCATGCCACAGTAACGGAGACACTTCCGTTCTCTCATCTGATTCGTTCCCAACAACCTCATTGTGTTTTATGCATTGATTGTATCTCCAAAGCATCTCATGATAAGTGGGTTCCACTGTACATCGCATTCACAAAACTTTACTACAGCCAAACCTGTCTGTAGTGGCACCTTGAACCTGTGGACACCTCACCGATACAGACCCTTGAGCCCAGCACCAATCAATTTTCAAGGAGCAAGCTAGGCCTATTGTTGATTAGTCTAGTCCAAAAAGCGTAGCTTTTTACAATGACTTCATGAGAATAATCACGTGACTCATTATTGTGTTGTTCATATTATGAGGAAATAAAAGATGACGGAAACCATATAAATCCATCATATTATAAGTTTGAGACATTTGCTTCCCTGAATGTTGAGAAAAAACCCACTTGCTGTCTAGTTCAAGACATGGAACGCGAAAAAGAACTCAATGAAAACATGATGCACTGATATAATAGATTTTTCGTTTCATTGCTAAAATGTTTCGATTTTATTCATAGTAATTGTCATTATTGTTCAGAAAAAAGTAAAGGAAATAAAGTTAAGGTAAAAGTCAACAGGAAAAAAACGAATGTCTTTCACTATCCCCCCACACCCACTCCATCCATCGGTAAAAAGAAGTCAAACACTTGTTTTAACTTTTCTCCTTTGACTTAGTTTCTCAACCATCTTTACTCATGGTCTGTGTTCGGAACTGGAGACTTGAAGTGAGAGGTCGATATCATTCGTGAGTCATCCCGTTCCTCAAAGATTTTGCACCAAACAGGAAAGCGAAGTAAAGACTGTTATGCATGCACACGCATAGAACGCTAAGTTTTCAAAAATGGCATTCCACATGATCAAAACAATCACATCACTGTTTCACTGTGAGAAATGTGGAACTAATAATAACACGGAAGCTTATATAGCAAGACATCCTGGCAATATGCAGGGCACTCTGTGTTTTACAGAAACTACACATATGGTCCTGCAGACCCTCCCTCAGATAAGCAGCTACCTTTCTCAGACACTTTTAGTGTTAGAGGGTCCAAAGGGTGTCCACCACAGACAGGTTTTGCTGTACATGCAGCTGACATCACAACTATACAAGTACCAACATCACACCAAAGCCTATGTAACAGAAGCCAAAAGTTAGGGATGGACTTCGAAACCGATTAATCATGTTCACAGTGCCTACTACTTAGCCTGTAGTACTAGCAAATAAAATGAATTGTTAAACCCTTGTCTAAATGTTTGAGTTATGCTTTCTCAGTTTCTGTCTCAAACAAAGGGCAATACCCGAAATGCTGATTTTGTGTTAGATTTTTGGTAATTAGCTTCAACTTAATTACTTAAATTGGCTTTCTTTGTTATATGTATATAATGTTCACAGTCACAGCAGCAATCTCTTGGGTTTAAAAAAAAATTTAAGACAATGAAACAGAACAAGATTTGTACTCTTCCAGGTTGTAAATAAAATCTGCGAATAGGTAAATACAGTGAATGTGACGCTTATTCTGCGATACGTCAGAACGAAGACAAAAGAATCGGAGAATCGGAGCAGTAAAGTTATCAACGTACATTCAACACTGTTACTAGTATATACTGTACTAAATGAATTTACTGGCGGGGGAGGGGGGGCGAAGGTAAACAAAGGTTGTTCTGCAAAGTACTTATTGAGCAGCTGGTGAAAGACAGGTGTCGTTATGAAGCAGTTTGTAAGATTTTAGTTTAAGCAGCAGGGATGCTGTTAACCAAAAGCCACATAAATTGCATTACTCTGCACGAACAGCAATCACTACGGAAACCAAATGAAAAAGCCGGAGATGAGAATACTAGATGACAATTATACTCACAAAAAGAAACTCATCCTTAGAAAATCGTGTTCAGACTCCCTTGAAATAACAAATATATTTCAGAAATATATCCAGAGTTTTTCAAAATGATAACTTCACTGTGTCATATCCAAGATGATTTGGGATTTCCTTTCTCCCTATTACCACTCAACACATACAATGGTGTTTATATGTTTATCACGAATGCGGAAGGAAACGGCAGGGTTCGAACGAGATTTTCGCAAAACATTATCAATCTGATCAAAAGCTATAATATTCTTCTGTTTTTTTGTTTTCTGGAAGCTGCTGCTTGATCAATATTTTTGTAGACTACTATTTTTGTAAATTAAGTTTTTCGAAAAATTTGTCCCATGAAGCTAAAGTTTGCCGCCGAGGCCATCTTAGGAAGAAGCTACGAATTTGAGGTTTGCAAGTTGACAAAAGCTGACCAGCGAGGTAAGTCTTTGCTAGTGTTTCCTTGTTTATTGTAGACGATGTTGTCTTATGAAATTATTCTCCTTGAAGAATCCATCTATTTTTCATATCAGTGGTGATCATCAGACTGAATAGCCTTATGACTGTGCGTTATTATCGATCAATCAGTTGCCAAGCCATGACTCGCAAAAGGGAAAATAAGGATAGAGTGTATTCTGATATTAAGACTTCAGATGAAAGTGAGTTTTCGCTGTACGAAGACGAGTAGATAGCCTATGAATGCCAGAAACCAATCCACCCGTTTTAGATCTTTAAGTTAGAACTTCGTGACATTACTCATTAGATCTAATCTAGCCAACAAGTTATTAAATTTCAGTTGAGGACATTTTCTTTTTGTCATTTCTTAATTCATCTTATAATACCTAGTACTTGTCTTTCCCATTCGTTAGTCGTGTTACTCGGCAATTGCAACTGCGTGTGAGTATCACTACAACGTAAAAGTCATTTTGCACAATTTTCATCATTAAGCAATGAACATCATTTAATTGTTGCTTGTTAATGAAGGTTTCCAGTCGGGTTACAGAGACGTTTCGCCCTTTGCCTCACCGTCCCAAAGACCTGTCCCATCGCCCCAAGTCTACCTTGCTTTAAGTGCTTAAAATGTAATGCCGAATTGCACTTTTATAAGGATTTGATGTTTACTAAATCTGAAATGTACGACTAATAAATTACAGAAAGTTGAAGGTGTGTCCTAAATGTTCCATTTTCTGTTCATAGTTGTGTGGACATTCGTAGGACCGTTGTACATATTTTCCAGGATGCATGAGAATAGCTTTATTTTCAGGGTGCTTTCAGCATGTCGCAAGAATAATAATTCACTAGAATGAAGTGAGCTTTTATGGCAGTAAATACACAAAATTATTGGGCCTCAGGCTTGGGGCGATGGGATACCTTTAGGGGTGTGAGGCATTGGGCTGAAACATCGACACCCTTCCAGTCGATTCATTCAATTTTCCCTAGATGGACTCGTCTGCCCTACAAAGTACACTTGTCCACCACAGAGTTGACATCCGCGGCATCATTGCATTGAGTTCACTTGGCTAATGACTATTGCATGATTAAATGAGCAAAGGTGTTGTATTTCAGGACAAGTAGTAAAAGTATGTCAATTGGCAAAACTTAAGAGAGGCCCAGTGTCACTGTCACGAGAATTTTGGCTATAGCCACCGTGAGAGAATTTGTAATTATCCCGAAGTATTTTTCATATACAGAATGTGTAGAGTAGGAAGCAGGGAAACCCAGTTGGTGTTGTGGTGGTTGGTGGAGGATGGTCAGACCGGGTACAGAGGTTTCACTAACACTGCCTGGTCGTCAGTCCTCGGTGGGGATGGTAGATGTTTGGGTTTGTACCAATGCCGCCTGACAGCTGATCCTGCATGAAAGCAGAGGGGCGATGCTACCTGGACAGATTTATGGTCCGGCTATGTGACACATACCCTGGGTTGAGCGGATGTCCTGACCACCTGCCGATGACATGTCTGCCGCTGGGTGGTCTTCTAGGTCAATATAAGATAATGGTATCCCGACCCTTGTTGTCTTACTCTGGAACTCGGCTTAGTGCTGGGTTTTGGTGGCTTGTCTCTTCGTGTGCCAAGTCTCCAGGTGTAGTTGTGAGTGGTCAAGGAGTGGACTCTGTTTTTTGTGAACAGTAGAGGAATGAATGTGAGGAGAACAAAATCCATTTAGTGTCAGGACCCGTGAGTCTGCGAAATTTCTGTCTACCAAGGAACTGAACTCAGTTGAGTACCTGATACCTGGCTGTGCTTTAACTCGGCAGCCCTGACAAAGCATCAGTCCACAGTGCTTGTCCGAAATTTCAGATGAGCTGTTTTGAAGAGTTATTAACGATTTACGGGGAATGGCTAATGGTCTAAAGTAAAGAACTCATCTCTGTGTCTGTCTCTCACTTTTCTTTGACTGACAGACACCCCTTGATCTTGACCACGCTGATAGTTGATAAGCCTAGTTTACATGACCTCTACCAATATGCACTGTAGCAAAACTAAAACACAACACCAAACCTCTCTTTAGTACTTATTGATGAAATCTTTTTAAAGTTAACTCTTTGACCCCACAGGGACCCGCAGGCTAAGATACCCCAGAGGCCGCATAAAGGCCGGACAGATTTACACGTTTTAAAAAAGATACCGCTTAAAAACTACCAAACTCACAGCAATATCTTTTACATATTTAGAAAGATCTATTCTTCGGCATCACAATGGAAACAATACTTTTAGTACCACGATCATTTAGGGTTTTCGTCGGCCAGAGGCCAATGCCCAAGCCAACCAATGTTATTTCTGAAATGATCAACTGTTACATTTTCTTACGAAGTACAGAATATTGTTTAGTTGTGGGTTAAACAAGTTTCAATTTTTAAACGAGTCAAGTCAGTGTACTGGATGAGGCAATTTAAGGTGGTGGACAAGTCAGCTTAGACAAGCTGGAGGTGATGACAGGCTTACCAAATGCATCATGAGAGAGCTACTAATACCTTTTACAGTCTCAGTCATTACACTCGGGGTCAACTTCAAACCCACCGCTCATCGCATACTATATGTTGTTTCATCACACCAATTTACGATCAAACTTAATCATAGCCAGGAGTGCATTGTGCAGTTTTTAATTTTTATGAGCTAAAATAAGTACTTAGAAAAAATAAATTGCTGCGTAGTTAATAGCTGCATGATTTTATTTATTGCTTTACAGACTGGTGTTTTTATATTAAAAAAAAATTATTTAGGGTTTATTGTGTCGTCAGGGTTAGATATAAGATAACAGAAAAATGCAGAAGCAGATTAAGATTGATTTATAAAAAGATGTGGGGCTTTGATGTCGTGGCACTTGCCAATAAGCTTTGTCCTAGGACTTAAACCATACAGCAGGCTTTGCCCATGATTCTGCTCCTTAAGCAGTGAGCATGTCATTTTTGATATTAAGTGGTTGATTATCAGAAAAAAATTTCCCTTATTTAGCTGTAACCATCTATAGTATGCAAAGAGCAATTCTGTTTTTCAGCTGCAGTTTACAGGTGATGTATTTTAAATGTTACAGATGTCTGACGAGGAAATGGAAGGGTTTGTGTGCCGCCTAAGAGGGTTGCCTTGGTCTGCAACTCCTAGTGACATCATTAAATTTTTCGGTAGTAAGTGCCAGCAATTCAAGCCCAAAAAAACTGTACGGGCAGTACAGGAATGGATTATGCATTTTGAGATAGGAGGGGGGTGGGGAGTGTCATCAGCTGACCAATAATTATCAAAAGCACAAAGTTTGATTCCCCTTGAAAAAGACCTGAATGTTTCATGAGTGTTTGTAATATTTTAATGAGTCATAGTGAAGATAATATTAACAATTGTCTTAACCCTTGATTTGCCATTCAGTGATGGTTATTGTTCACACAACAGTCTTATTATCGTGTTACTTCACGTCTGATATTGCAATACAGAGGAACCATTTGCTGAAAAGGGTTTTCTTCAGGGGTTTTGTTTTTTTAGTTTTTTTTTCCTTCTTTTGTCATAGTCTTTTTCCTGTTTTGTTTTTTTTTGGGGGGGGGGATTTACTGCTTGTATTTATTCCAACATCCAGTACTGTACAAAAACAATGAAAGCTGCCATGTTCATTATTAAAAAATTACATTATTGTTTCAAATTTGAAATGTGAAATAATTCTTTATTAAGTATTATTAATAGGTTAGGAGTATTTGTGTTTGATTTGTCAAGGAAGCATTTGCTGTTTTTTTTGCCTGTGCTGATTACCAGAACTGTATGCTGTAGAATAAAAAATGAAGTGGTTTGCATTACCTGGTGAATTCTAAATGCATTGTGGGAAAGATTCACTTTGGATTGTGTCTTCTTAGCTTCGTATACATTTTGGGTTTCTTCTGTTTTTTTTTAGTGGGGTATGTGGTAAGGGCAGATGCGGATCTTCTGCAGAAGCTTTTGGGGGGGGGGGGCATCAATAAGTCATTCATTTTCATCCAAAGCTTATGCTTCTTTTGTCGTTTTGTCTATAGTATTAAAAATTCTGAATGTAGACTTCATTGAAATTTTTATTCTTCCTTTTCAGAGAGTGAGATAGCTGGTGGTGAAGCAGGGGTACACCTGACTTTTTCTAGAGAAGGACGTGCCAGTGGAGAAGCATTTGTAGAGTTTGCTTCTGAAGAAGACCTGGAAAAGGGGCTGGAGAAACATAATGAGCACATGGGACAGAGATACATAGAAGGTTGCTTTTTTTCTTTTATAAAATGAATATGTATGTATGTGAAAATATATACGTGAAAATATAATTAGTAAAGGTGCTTATATTTAGCAAAGAAACTTAAAAAAATTTAAAGTCTTGTTTCTTCATTAAAGTTATGAGGACCATATAAGAGTGGGAAGGAGTTTGGTCTATTATCAGGAAGAGGAATTTATAGTGATTTTATTTTTAAAGAAATAGATAAATTGCAAAGAAAAGCAGTTTCTGTCGGGGCTCTGCACTTCAGACATTCATGAGATGCTAAATTGCATCTTGAATTTATTTATTTATTTATTTTTTTGCTGCTCTTGATGAAGTGAGGGAGTTAACCACCTCCTTCTCACCTTAATTTTTAAATGTTTGTGGATGTTTAAAGGAAAAAAACAGATTTAGTGATGTACTGATACACAAGTTTAAAATGTATTTAAAACATCCTTGAGTTTAATATATATATCACATTAACTGAAAGACACTTATTAATTAAAATATGGTACTTTTGTCTTGTTTAGAAGAATATTTAATTTTGTTTTCTGACTGTACTTATCAGTGCTCACAGTTGGATTTTTTTTAATGCTAAGAAATAAGTTTGATAATAATTTAAACATATCGATATCCTAGGACTTATTAACAATAACAAGAAGAATGCTTTCTCTAACATTCTTTAATTTGGAATTTGTCAGTGTTCCGTTCCAAGAAGAGTGAGATGGAGTGGGTGATAAAGAGAGCAGGATCTGACCAAATTCATAACATGAGTGAGGCAGTGGTCAAGTTGCGTGGACTGCCATTTGGTTGTTCCAAAGAGGAAATTGCACAGTTTTTCTCAGGTACTACATTCTGATTGCCCATTCTTTTTGTCCAAGTAGAGAGGATTTTAACCCTTTCTCTCTCTCTTTTTTTTTAAATAGGCTGAATTAGATGTAAATCAGCATGTTTTATGCTTTATTTGTTTTTTACTACAGGTATAAAATGTGACCATGTATTTTTACTAGCTTTGTTGTGTTTTTGTGAAAAGCACCACCCAATTTAAGATAAGGATGCATATCATTTGATCTCAATGTTTCAGAGAAGTGAAAAGTTCAAAAGAATTGCTCGTCATTTGCTTGCATGTTTGGTTATGTGTAAGGAAATTAAGAACAGTAAGCTGTTATAAGAATTTGAAGGTACTTTTAAAGATTAGTAAAAGCAGGTGCCTGTAAGTAATTGTCCGTAATGTAGGGGAACATGTCAAAACTTCAGTATGCCAGTTTTTTTTTTAAGCAGAGAGGAGAAGCTTCCTGGCTTCAACAAAAAAAAGAGAGACTTGGTGATGTTTGTGTTACAAATGTTTAAAATGTTTTTGGGATAAGTCATGGATGCTGTGCTTGCAGACTTCCTGCCATTACCATCGGGTGCTGACTGTTTGACTCTGTGTTTTTGTTGGGTGGGCATGTAGGGTTGGAGATTGTACCCAATGGGATAATGCTACCAGAGGATCGGCTGGGGCGCAGCACAGGGGAGGCGTTCGTACAATTCGCTTCCCAGGAGATAGCAGAAAAGGCCCTGGGTAAACACAAGGAGCGCATAGGGCACAGGTGGGATGGCTGGGCCTGATGGGGCACAGAGCCGTACTTGTTCTTTATTATTTGCTGCAGGGAGAGTGGTGGGTGGTCAGATAGTGTGACCATGCCTGAGTTTGCTTCTGCAACTACCTAATGCTGTGTTGCATTGTTGCGTTCACTGCGTGTTATGTTTCATGGAGTTCCTTCTGTGGTTTAAGGGACTGTTCTAAACCATTTAGCAGTCCAGCAGCGTTAGGAAAAGAAGAGCCTACTCATCACAGCCATCATGTATGGTCTGTTTTACAATGGTCTTTTAAGTATCTTGAGTTTAATTTTAGTTCTGATATAGCGGCACCATTGGTAGAAATTTTGTGCCTGGGTTATGGGGAAGGACACTGTGGACATGATTGAAGCAGGGGAAGCCATTTTAAAAATTTTTTTAAAGTTACTTTAAATGGGTGTGCTAATGATACACAAGATTTCGTGTTTTAAAACTGGATGGAAATACTTCATATTCAGTGTGTGGGAGGTGGAGTTGGAGTTCAGGGGAGGGTGGAATTTGGTTGTTGTGTTGCAGTGATAACCACTGAAAATGGTTGAATTTGAGTGATTTTATAGCCTTATCACCCTCCCCACACTGTGATGGTCCATGATGATGATCTAGTTCTGCTGCAATATTGCTTTCCCCATCCCCTCCTTATGTCATCCTGGTAGTACTATAAAGTAAAGAATCAGAGGTGGATAAACCCAAAGTATATGTTGCTGTTCTACTTAAATCTTTTGGGCTTATCGGGTGGGCTCTGGTTTTTGTATCTATATAATCACTATTTTCCAGACGAGGAAGGGTAATTTATGCCAAGCATTTAAAGTAATTTTCTGGGTTTAAGTCATTTAATCTCGGATTACTTTTTGGGTAGGCACTGGGTGGTCATTTAACATAATTGGGTATATCAGATTTATTCACTGGGGGTGAGGTGGGGGTTTAATCTGTAGAAGTGTGAAGGGCAACATAAACCAATTGGTCAAAACTGTAACTTGTAAATGGGGACTACATGCGGAGGGTAAACATCCTTAGTATGGTTGGCTTAGCACCACGTCGTCATAGCAAGGGCTGTCTAATGTACCCGGTATTGGTAAGTTTTACTATGGGGCTTTATGCCCACATATTTTGAATGCTTTATATTATGCTTCAAAATGTTTGTCATTTACCTGATTTTGGTGTTATCCACAGATACATAGAAATTTTTAAGAGCAGCTTGGGAGAGGCAACTGCAGTGGTAGGAAGTCAGCGGGGGAACTTCCGACCTCAGATGGGAATGGGTCGGCCTGGACCTTATGACAGACATGACAGGTATGGAAGTCCAGGTGCTGCGATGGGAGGATCAATGAGTGTGGGCTTTAGCAGAGGTCGTGGAAGCAGAAACCTGAAAGGTATGCTTTTCTGTTATAGAATTGTCTATTGTTCATGATCGTGTATAAGAGGATGAAGTCTTGTGTGTAAAGTTTGGTGTGAATTTATTTTTGTATTATTTCAGCGAGGTGTTACTACCATTCATTTTGCGTTCTGAAGATAATTTCTGCCTATGTTGAACATGACCTTTTTTATTCTCCAAGGTTACTTTGATGATGATTATGATGATTACAATGGAGGCTATGGCATGGGCTTTGGAGGCCGTGGCCGTGGCAGTGGGCGAGGGCGGATGTCAGGTGGCATGATGGATGATCGAGACAGAGGAGCTGCCCCTGGAAGCCACTACCTGAGTAAGACAGGTCACTCGGTCCACATGAGAGGTCTCCCTTTCCAGGCTGGTGAACAAGACATATTTGATGTGAGTTTGATGTTCAGAACCACTGAGGGCTGACCTGCTGCTTTGGGTTTTAAACTCATTCCACAGCTGGTGCTTAACTGATCTGTAAGAAATTTGAAGCTGTTAGAGTAGCAGAAGAAGAATGAACATAAATTGTAAAATTCTAAGACAAATTATGTCAGTTCAGAACCCATTCGCATGAATTTCTAAAAGAAATTATTCAGAGAAAATGTGTTGGACTATAAGCAGCACAGTTAGATTATGATGTACCACTCACTTAAATTAACATTTAGGATTGCGTTAGACGATAATCAGCTTATCACAAATTGGCACGTTCTTTACAAAATGAAAGCATTGTGTCATTCCATTGTCATCTGAGGCCAGACTGACAGTGGAAGCATAATGCTAAGCTGTATTTAGATATGTAATGAACACTTCTGTTATCAGTGAATTTGGGGGGGGGGGGGGAATAAAAAGGGATTCAAACGAAAGAAACTTCATAATGGGTTTTTAAAATTCATTACAACCAGTTTTATTACCTCTTGCATCTTGTCTGTCCCCACCCCCACCCCCACCACCCCATTCCCCTTATATTGTTTCTTTTCACAGTACTGTACCATGACCCAAAGTGCTACATTCTCAATTAGTGATCCCTAAACACACCTTCCAAAAAAAATATACCCACCAAGGCAACCCTGGTAAGGCCCCTCCGCACATGCGCACACCACGCGCCACTCGTGCGCACAGCTCACTGACCAGGTCAACCCGACTTGCTGGCCAGTCGTGTTTACGGTTGCTGTCTACACTTCCCCTTGGTTTCACTCAACGTGGCTTAGCCTTGGCGGTCCCTCGCTTCTTCCTCACTGCACTGCATCAACAGTTCAAGGAAAGTAAGCTTTTGTGTACTCTCCTTTTTGCTCTCTTTCCATACACTGTTTCGTTAGACAGTTTTGACTTAGCATGGTGTACTTTTGTTTTCGCCGGCTAGTTTGTCAGAGGGGGTTTACATGTCACATGGGTTGTTCCCTGGATATTTTTTCCCTGTACTAGTGCTTTGCGTTGTTTGCAGATCCGTGACTCAGTGCTTACATCACTCCTCTGCTTTTGTGCTAGGTGTTTTGCTTTTTCACTTAGCCATGCTGCGTGAGTCTCTCCCTGCTTTCGGATCGGACGGGAGTACCTGCCAGGATCATTCGGACAGGCATTGGTCTGCCAGTCGTCGCTGTGGTCACTTCCACTGCCGTTGATGCTTCGTCGTCGCACACCGTGACTTCTGCTGCCATTGTCTCAATACCAGTCCTGCTTCCTGGCCTCATTTGGCTTCTCCGGTTTTTGGTGTTAATCCGTCGCGGTGGCTACTCTAGCAGGACCTGCTGGGGAGGGATGGTCACTGGTTCCTCAGTTTCAGTTGGAAGCCCTGTGGTCTAATGCTGATGGGGATGGACTTACTGGCGCACGCTCTCTCTCCCTCTCGTTCTCTTCCCCCCACCCCACCCCCATGGCAAGGTGTCTGACTCGCTGGTCCAACCACACATTGCCGTGCAGTCTCGATCAGCATCACTCTCAGCCCAGGTGCATCCGCAGTCCGACGATCGCACTTCTGCTGCTCTCTGAGTGTTTGTGGGGGAGGGAGCAGCTGTAAGCCACTCCCTGGAGGAACTGTTGGCTGTGACAGAGCAGGCGTTTGGAGCTGGTTTTTCTTTGCTTCCCAGTGTCGCGGTATTGTCTCTGTCGTGTCTAGGGGTATGGCGCTTATGTGTTTTACTCG
>SMGT01013571.1:0-33994 GCA_004794575.1 Lanistes nyassanus
GACCTTATCTCTCACTCCCAGTCAGCATATCGGCCATTCCACAGCACGGAAACAGCTGTCAACGACATTTTGTCTTCTCTGGATGGAGGCGATGTGTCTTTTCTGACCCTCCTTGATCTTTCCGCAGCGTTTGATACGATCGACTATACCATCCTCCTCAATCGTCTCCACGATCTCTACGGCATCTGTGGGTCGGTGCTGGCGTGGTTCCAGTCCTACCTCTCTGGTAGAACTCAGTCTGTACTTGTCGCTGACCAGTTGTCACCCCCATCAGCATTGTCTCTTGGAGTCCCTCAGGGATCTGTCCTGGGCCCTATCCTTTTCATCCTATACATCAAACCACTATCATCACTCATTCATTCTCACACGGTCTCCACCCAGTCCTATGCAGACGACACCCAATTATACAGTTCTTGTCCTTCAGCTGATGCACGTGCCAGGCTCATGGCCATGCAGACTTGCATATCCGGTGTCAAAGCATGGATGGTTCATAACAGACTAAAGTTGAACGACGAAAAAACAGTAAAAGAAATGCTGGAGTGACAGAATATTCCACAGCAGTTCGGATTGGTGATGTCGACATCCCTTTCTCCGATTCTGCAAGAAACCTAGGTGTTATTATTACCTCTAACATGACACTTGACAAACACATTTCCAACATCTGCAGATCCGCTTACTCTGAACTCAGAAAAATCAGCAGCTTCAGTCACCTTCTGTCCGATCAGGTTGCAAACACATTTGTATGTGCCTACGTTCTGTCTAGAGATGGTAAAGGCTGCTAGTGATTGTCCTATTTATCTGTTTTTTTAGGACAACGCAAGATTAAGTAGCTTGGTTCCAGAGGAGCAAATAATGGCGAAAACAAAAGAGAACTGGATGACGTGCCATGGTTGGTTTACTTGGTTTGGTCTCGTACTCATCAGTATTAATAATATATAACGATTAGCAGACAGAATTGCAAACCGGATACTCCTGGATGTGGTTTCCATTCAGACCTGTGTCCTTGATGCTTTTGATCCGCAGCAACAACAACAACAAAATTCTTGCTTTGTTTGCGTTTTTTCGTCTAGACCGTACACACGTGTTTTGTCCTCTGCACAACGGGCAGAAAACATACATAGCTGGACACACCAAAAAGCTCAACCGAAGCAATGGTTCAAATGCATAGTCTACCACACAACCCTCAGATGCACAGCCAGGCAGATCCAGTCGAGCTTCAAGTGCATAGTCTAGCACAGTCAGCGGTATTTTGAAGACATGGGTACCATCGTAACGAGGATGGAGGCGCTGGAAATGGATTGACCACGCGATGAGAAGGGGTGCTGACGCCATCATCAGAAAAGCACAGAACCAGTCTGCGAGGTGTTTGATTTCATCTAGACACAAGGTTCACTGTTTTCTGTAGGCCCGGTTTGCAAACGAAGCTGATCGTAAACTGAGGATCAAAGAGAAAGGCAAAAAGAAGATGGCTTAGGACCAGACGTGCAATATTCGATGCTGTCGGAAACATCAACTGAAACAAATTGAAAAAAAAGAACAATCAGGTCATGTGGGGTCCACAGGTTTTGTGTAGTCGAATGCGACTCATGATCGACGCACAGACCACTCCCTGAACAGTGACGTCAGCGATGACGCACAAAGAACTATGACGCTGACACGTATGACTCTCTCGATCTGACGTCAATCTGGCATGCACGTCACCAAGTCGAAACACGAGCACGGCCTGCAAGACAGCCAAAGGGGACAGAACGCGACCACGTGGCAAGACGCGAACAGTGTACACGCGAAACTTCATGGCAATGATGACGTGGCGCTACACGTGGCTGGGGGGCTGGGGGCTGGGGGCTGTATGTATAAATATGCCTGGACGCGCCGAAGTGGTGCGCAATTGCCTGTCGCTGATGCTTTGGTTGCGCAATTCTAAGACGGGTGAGAGGCCGTCAACTGCTTCCTGTTTGGCACGCGACCTTGGTGAGGTGCTGAACGTGCTTTACCGTTTTTGTGAAATTCATGATCAAGACTTGGGGAACGTGTAAGACAAACAGCTAATCTCAAATAGACTCGTCGCTGATGAAATTGCATTGTCAACTAACGGTTGCAGCAGCTGTGCGTGCTTGCGGGGCAACGCTCGGCAACTACGCCAGACGCTGACCCGTTGCGTGATGCGCCAGGGAGTTGCGCACTGGTTGGCCCGGTATCAGTATAATAGGACTGGGCAGTCCTGACCTGCAGGACGCAAGACTATTTTTCCCAACGCTTTAAGGGACATGGACATAGACTCTCAGCCAGTGGAAGTTCTTTACGGACACTGGACGGGAGGTTATGTCTCTTAACGTAGTCAGGAAAAATAATCCAATTACTCCCCCAGGAAGGGTCGAAGCCTTGTCGTGGTCTGGGGGCTTGTTGGCCTCAATAACCCTGTGACCTCTGACCTTGGAGTCAGACAGGTTGCAGGATAGAGGCCAGACTAATCTCGATCCATCAATGTAATACAATTTTTCAAAATTCTTGAATAGACATGAAGGTCGGTATGATTGTCTTACTGTCCTGAAGCATTTCAAGGGCGGGACCCTTTCAATTTTACCATTTTTTGAAGTACAGAATTAGGTGAATTAATTCAAAACGGCTGCCCAAGTGGGCCAACGCGAGTCCAACAAATAGACACATTGTTAAGTTTACAGACAGAAACTCGTGCAATTTTTATTTTTCATATGATTAAGTTATAACGCTAAGAACATTCTGAAACTGGCTTAAAATTTGAAAATGGACCGCGGAACCTTCTTGCTGAGCATGAACGAACGCACTAAAACTACTTAAGTGGTAAGGAATTGCAGCCCGAGTTATGTGTACATTTCACGCCGGATAATCCACAGTCAAGGTTAGTGATTTGGTTTTGTGTAAGTTGAATTGATACTCGATGGGCCACTGTGAAGTGTTGCTTTGACGTTTTTGGATGAATGCGCCAACTACTTGTTACTATTATTAGTACATTTCTCCGCTAAATTTTAGTGCGTGCTGAGAGGTCTTAACTGGCAATTTGAATCTAAAACACTTTTGCAGACTGCAATTTCAATTCAAACACTTTCTCGGGCCGAACTCGATTCCAAAACTTTTCGCTTTTGTCTGTCCATTATGTTTGAGGTAAAGATCTCAGAAATGTTACCTATGTCCTCTGCAAGATCTTCATGGGCGCACTGTATCTACCCGATCTTGTAAAATACACAAATAAATTATAGTGGCAGATCTTGCCTGTACTAAATCTATCAGTATTGTGAGAGGAAAGTGAGAGAGCCTTGTTAGTAGCGCTTAACACTTTCTGATTTTCAGCACATGTAGTTTTGATCCTTGAACTGATCAAGATGGAAGAATATAATGACATTTCCAATTCTCTTTTCCACCTCCTACTGTCTGTGTGTTTGTCCTGGCAGCGTCGCCAGTATGTTTTGTCACGTGTCTAGAGAAGTTAATTTTCCAATTGAATGTTTTACTACATGTGCCACATATGTATGGACTGTCGCCAGTATGTTTTGTCACGTGTCTAGAGAAGTCAATTTTCCAATTGAATGTTTTACTACATGTGTCACATATGTATGGACTGTCGCCAGTAAGTATTCTCATGTGCGATGTGAGGCGCCAGTATGTATTCTCATGTGCGATGTGAGGTGACAGGTTTTCAGGGTAAATGTTTTGCCACATCTGCCACATGCGTAGCATAGACGTCCGCTAGTAGGTAGGGCCTATTCTCAAGTGAAGGTTCAGGGTATGGCTGTTTAATGAATGTGCGAAAATTAAAATAATCGAAATATTAGGTATAAAATTCCTTACAGAATCAGTTTTCACATCATACATGTGACCAGAATTTGGAAGATTTCAAGCACAATACCACCTTTGCTAATAAATTACATTATTCAAAACATCAATTCTTTATTGTTAAGTACAAATTAATATTGCCACCCCCCCAACAACAAAAAATTTAGTCAACCTTACAAGAAAGTTAACTTTGTCATCGCCAGGTATTCATATTGACAGACAACCCAATGGATGGCAAAACTTGCGCATTTGAATTTTCTACATTCGCAACATAAAAAAGCAAATATGAAAATGACTTGGGTGTTTTTTTCGGTGATTTGTAATTAACATAGTTGCAGAATTGTTTTATAACGAGCACATTTACTGAAAAGCTATGTAAATTATCGTAACGTTAACAATACCACAACCCTCTTGATTTTTTCAGTCACTTGCTGCAACCAACGGCCGATCAGTGATTCCACACTGGAAGCATCAGATGCTTATAGATCTAATCGCGTGACTTGAAATCCCTCTTTGTGATCATGTCAAGCAATAATTTTTTTCGAACAATTTGAATGCAGAAAAACATTTATACTATTTTGACTGGTGCATAGCCGTCTAAACGTTTCTATTAATGTTGACGGACAGGTCTTCTTTCTTTGTTAAAAAATACAAACATTAAACTGTATTGCGGCACTCTCGTGCGCATTGCCGATGGCTTATTTTCGCATTATTTGTATACAGAAGGTTCCCAGAGGAACTTGACATCAATCTTTATTTCACCCCAAACGTACAAACAAAAAGTGACATCCACAGCAGATTAGTGCTATTCTTTGGTATTACTGAGAAGTTGGATCTTGTGGTGAGCGTTCTGCAGTGACTAAAGTTCATGAATGCATTTTTTCTTGCCAGTAGCAGAGGCGGATTATGGGGAGCGGGGCATCCCCTCCAAAGCAGAGCAACCCCCCCCCCCCAACACACACACGCGCGCGCGTGCGCGCACACACACACGCACGCACACGCACAAACACACACACACAGTACGCATGTACACACCCAAACACACGGCAAACAAATCACAGAAATAGCCATAAACATTGTTTGGATTTCGAATCTGTGATTTGTCGCCTGAGCACGATTGTACTTATGGAGATGGCAGGCAGCTTCAGTTTCGTACCCATTCCTTGCCGTGATTATTGGCATCATTCAATTTTCTAGTAATAATGAGATTTCTAGCGCAAACAACAATCTCATAATTTTTTGACTGCTTATGAATTGAACATTGTCAAGCGGAAGGCTGAAATTGATCTCTCTTCGCTCAACTGAGTGCTTGGTGCTTGAAGTACTCTGTACTACGCAGGTTGCTAAACTGAGGCCCAGGAACAACGAGGTTTTATTTGTTCAAGAAGGTTAGATTATTCCCACCATTAGATGTAATGGTGTATAGAGAAAAAATAAATTTTTTTTTTGAAGATAACAGAATAAAAGGGGGCTGGAGATAGAGGTGGAGGTATGACTTTTTTCCTTAAACGCTTTCTTGTTGAATTGTCTGCTCTTGCTTTTGATGAGTTGAATGCAACAGTCTGTTTTGTTCGGTCTCAATCACTAAACGACATATAGCTTAAGTTAAACGTTGCGCCTCATGGGTCAGTTAAAGAAATGAACTTCATAGCAAAGAAAAGAGGGTGAGGTGCTTGGTCCCTGCTCAAGGGTAGCACTACACAGCCAGAGTAGAGAGGGTTAGCACCATCTGCATTGCTGTTCCCTTGCAGCAGACCAACATCCCGTCAGGACAATGCCTAGCGGAACTCGTCCCTCTCTCTACAATCAAACTTTGGAAATTTCTCAGCAATAATTGTTCCCCATAAGCAGGCGGAACCTTGGTCACCCCTCATTGCGATAACTCCACCCAGCCTGTGTGCCAAGCGAAGCCCCCCCCCCAAAAAAAAACTTATGAATTGCTGACAGGTGTAAATTCTAGCGTTTGAATAAGCTGAGACCCTACCAGGGTGTGCATTGTTCCTTGCGTGAGAACTGCACTCAACTGTATGTGCTTGTCTAAGCAAAACGACAATTAATTAATAACTTATTCCTTAAAATTAAACAATCACTGCCGGCTTCAAGCACGCTAGCTGACAATTTGTTATAAATCACAACTATATATATGTTTCTAAGTCCACGTTTCATCATCAGTTAAAAAGGAATGTCACTTTAACACTCACCGACAGCTGCAGAAAGACAAACAAAGCAGAAAATCAACATGCTTTTTGCAAATCCAGTCTCTTCTTGTTAAAGTATTTCCTTCTTTGACGTTTTTCCTTTTTTGAACCAATACGGCGGTAAAGAGCAGCGTTCACATAATAGAAAATAATTGGGCAATGTTTAACTCTAGAAAGTCTGCGTAAGATGGCACCCTTGGGTTGTATTCCGTGCTTCTGAAGTCTCAAGAAGCTACGACCTGAAATTAACATGTACACACACACACACACGCACGCGCGCGCGCTTTTCATAACACAAGCGCACAGAATCTAACATCTTTTGAAGTGGCTACTCGGGACGTGTCAATAAACAAATAAAAGTCTTTTTTAAAGGAAAGGAAATTCTACCGATTAGGTTCTTCGGGAAACACTGGGTCTGCTGCTGTTTGCCTCCTACTAGCTTTGGAGAAGCATACAATGACCTCCCCCCCCCCCCAACAAAAAAAATCACGATTGCCAATCTTATTTACAAGTCGTGCAATTTTAAACTGAGAGACCCTCAGAAAAAGTTCCCAGTATATTTACCTTTGGGAGAAACGCGTGTCTATTGTTAGATTAAGTCTTTGTTGTCTCATTCTGGGTTATCAGCATTGTAGGCCCCGTATTGATTAAGAACTTGTTTGTCTAAGGTCCTTTTCTGTTCTTTGTGCCAAGTGTTCAATAAGAGCTCCAAATCGAAACCTTAAAGTTTTGAGTTTTTTGTAGATGCGATTGTGGACTGCACGAGATACTGCTCGATCATATTTTGCTACCATTTCCTTTTTAAAGGTAACCGTGGAGTAACAGAATTACTTGACGTTATGGAAGATTTCACAAAGATGATTGTTCTGATACTTTTAAAGTTATCTATCTGAACTTTCTCAAGTCTTTTGATTTTGTTTCGCATGGAAGATAACTGTGTAACCCTGAATCTTCTACTTGTTCTGGTAATATCTTATAATGGATATAAGCTTACAGAACCCAGAGAGTCCAAATGAATGCGGTGTCTCAACAAGCAGAGGTGTAGAGCGGGATCCCGCAATGAAGGAAAAGTCCATCAACCATTACTGTTTCACCTGAGAAAGTCATCACCATATGTAAACTCTATGCTCATGATACAACAATTAATATAGAACTTTGCAGCTTTAATTAAAATCATTGCGAGATGACACTTCGATTTAGATTGGAAATGAAGCAGGTTTCCGTGCATGGAAAGTTGTTAATATAGTTTCATTGTTAGTAAGTCGCCCGTTCTTTCCTTCGTATCTACAGAAAACCAGTTTCATTAATTTATTATTAGTTTAACAAATATTGCGCATTCAGTGTACAGTTGCATTCTTAAGTCTCTGGAGAACAATCCCCTCTGGCAGAGTATTTCGAATTCCGAAACGATAGACCCCTGATCGAACAGTGCACAGCCTAAAACACACCTTTGAGTCGAGGGAAGCAGTTGATAGTGGAGCACGGCAAAGACTTGTGCAAGGAGAGTCCGGAAATCAACTCTTTTTTTTCCAAGCGATTAATTATGGTTGTATGAATCTGTAAAACCGCTACAACCTGCATGAAAGCAACGAATGGGGCCTGGTTAGCTCAGTTGGTAGAGCTCGGGACAAGCAGATGAAAGGTTGCTGATTCCAATCCAGATGTGGCAAAGGATTATTTCCTGGAGCTGCACATTGTCCAAACTCCATTCGCCTACTCCCCGCACATTAAGCTGCCTGTCCGCACTGGCCATCTTACCGGTGCTATCAGTCTGGTGGTTCTTTCAGTGCATAGCTAAGTCATAGGACCCCATCCCCCATAGTGCGAAATCTCCGCGTGGTGGAAGCACTGTACCTTTAACCAACCAACCAACCAACCAACCAACCAACCAACCAACCAACCAACCAACCAACCAACCAACCAACCAACCAACCAACCAACCAACCAACCAACCAACCAACCAACCAACCAGGAAAGCAAAGAAGGTCTGCCGCCTCCAAAGACAAAGAGGGATGGTTGGTTAAGTGTGTTTGACATCTTTTTGTTGGTCCTTTATGCGCTGTCAGTCGGGTAGTGTAAGCGGGATATTAGACATTCGTGGAGAAAGAGGGAAGCAAAAGATGAAGGAGAAACGAGAAAAGATGGCAGCCAGACTTGAAAAAAAATACTGCTCCGAGAAAATGGGTGGCGACAGTTAATTATTGTTTAACGTCATTAACAACGACAACGAGGGTTGTATTATGAGGGGGGAATGAGAGGAAAGGGGGTGGATGATGAGAAATATGCGGAGGTTGGGGTGGGGGGTTACGGGAGCTCCCAGTGAAAAACCAACCACCAACCCTGTAAAAAAGGGGCAGAAAAAGTCCGTGTCCCACACACGGGCCAGAAACCCACGACCCTTTGTATCGGTGTCAAGTACGCGTTACCACTGTGCTACTGACCACCCTAGGAGCGAAATTCTTTTTCCCAACTGAGATCTGCCCCAGCCCGGACACGCATGCGTATGCCACCTTTTATCCCATTTTGCGCAAAAACACAGGCTTGAACTTATACATGAAAACAGAAGCCCTACCCTATACCATACCCCTCCCCTCCAACCCCCTTCTCCCCCGTAAGGTAATATGGGTTTCGAACCTGCGACACACCAACTCGGCTATGAATCACCACGAATTGGCATTTTCACTTTAAGAAGTCACACTGTGTAAAGGTAATGACTTGACCTATAATTATCTGTTGTTGTGGTAGCTGGCATGTGCATGCGCAGAGCATTTGGTACGCTGCGCATGCGCGCCCTGGCTAACGCAGAAATCATTTGGGAAAACTTTTGCAAAAAAAGATGCAAGTAGTTCATGTGAATAAACACCTTAAATCATATTAGGATGGAGTGGAGGTGAAAACGAACCTTTTGTGTTTATCTAGATGGATGGATGGATGGAATAATGGATGGATGGATGGATGGATGGATGGATGGATGGATGGATGGATGGATGGATGGATGGATAGATGGATCTAGCCTTTTTCTTCCAGGTTGGACTGACTTTATGAAAAGAAAAGTGCGCAGGAAGAAGAAAGAGAGTAGAACGAGAGACAAAGAAGGATGGAGGAAGCAGACCAGTATGGAGACAAGAGAAAAAGTCAAAGAAGCAGGATGATAGGAGGGAGAAAAGTGAGAACAGGAGACGAGGAAGGAAGGAGAGAGGCCGAGAAGGAAAAGACGTGGAACTGGAACAACACCATTATAAACAATCTTCCCCGTATAGTGTCCAACGTCAGCCTGTCCACCTGCCGTTTGCGCAGTCGATAATTCAGTTAATCTGTCCATTTGTGTCAATAAAACACCCGCAGTCTTTCTCACTGCATTCACGCTTTCCAAATCCTCTCGAAAAGCCCTTCGGCAAAGGCATGTTTTCTTTACAGGTTGCCTTCTTTATTCCCGATCTCACACACCTCGCGGTCGTCGATACTGTCTGTTATATAACAAAGTTCTTCAACCCTTTTTTCTGCTGTCTGGACTCAGCCTTAACTGATCCCCGGGCTCGACATGGACAAGGTCAGAGGTTAGTGAGGCGCGAGGCACTCGGTGTCGCAGCCGTTGTTGGGGAAACAGCAATGCTGTCCATGGGGACAATCGTTGTCAGCAGCGCAGTCCCTGCGGTCGATGTTGTCCTCGTGGCAGTGGGCAGGGGGGTCCCTCGTGGAGCCGGCAGGGCACTGAGCAGCTGGAAAAAGAGGAATTATCAGAGGAGGGAACACTAAAATCACGTGACTTGTACGTTGATACTCCGTGTCAGCCCTTAGTCTCCCAGCCAAACAAGAGGGGTGAACGAAGAACGAGGAAAACAATCGTCTGGTGTTTTCTCACACCTTTCATTTTCGTTGAAATGATTTGTCGAGCACATCATTTTCCCGTCTTGTCATACAAGAAATTGGCAACAAAAAATACTCATAGCCCTCTCCCCCTCGTTGAACTGAAAATTGTCAAGGAAGAAGTATCTCCGTGTTTTATTACGTGCTAACACCAGTGTTAGGTGTTGTCAAATATAGCCTTACGGGTATATATATATATCATATGCCTTTTCCTGTTCAGAGACTATGGCGGGCCGTCGACTTTTTTTCAGTTAAGTGGCTCTTTTTTGTGTTGTTTGTGTCGTCCTGAAGAAGGGGTGATACCCAGAAACTTTGACGTTTTGTCTATTTTCCTTGGGTTCAATTTTATTTGTTGTCACTATATAGATATATATCGTAGATAGGTATATATATATATGCCAGGTATTTCCGCGGAAAATTACCTATTCTCTTCTCATTTTATGTAAACAATTTCTTTTCTTGTAATCACACAAACACATACACACGTTTATACAAGTACGGATGTTTACAGGCATGTCCATAGACATAGCTTAAGACACAAGAATCATAATCTGTTGGAACACTACCTACAGAAGGCCTGCTTTAAAAAGAAAAGAGCGGAATGAACATTTCCAACTAAAGATTGACTTCCTGATCAGGTGAAAACCTCGGAAGAATGCAAAACTACGGCATCATTCTTCACAGTGACAGAAGAAAAGCACTCCAAAGAGACACTGTAACCTTTTACGACAACGAAAATAAAATTGCAACAGAAACTGTCACAATCAACATCTGAGAAAGTGTAAACAAAGCTACGACAATCTTCATCGCGTATTCGAAAAAAACTTTGCAAACTGTGATACTTACAAATGTAGGAAGCCACCAGAAGGAGAGCAAGCCCAATGTAGACGAACTTCATTGTCGCTTGTTGACGACGTGGATTAAGCTGAGAAATTCCCTGGGTTGTCCGGGCTGCACTGCCGACTGATTTTATGTGTGTCGGTGGGCCATGAACTTGTCACAAACTGATAAAACAGATAAGACACAGCCATGTTCCCTGACGCTCCATGGCACTATTTCTACGGAGAAAACAAGCTCTTTGATTTTACTCCCAGGGCCCCGTAGCATGATTCAGCTATGTAACTGTCTCACTGTCTTATTATATGGAACAGGATCATTTACCGTGAGTTGCAATTAATGTATGTTAAAAACTAGCCTTTAGTGTGTCTGCCTGCCTGTCTTTCTTTCGTGCTCACACTTACAGATAAACGAGCAGGACGATGATGGCACATAAACGATCTAAGTACAAGATTGCGCAAAGGCAAAAATACTGTAATAATATCTTCCTTTCATAAACTCACGACCTTTGATTCTTATGTAATAAACAATCATGAATGTAAATTAAAGAAGGCGCACGGGATAAAAAAAGAGGAAGAAAGGGAAATAAGTATGACTGAGTTGCATGACGTCACTCGTATCCGTCACTTGCGTTTACCTTACCCCATCCACTGGAAGCATTTACGAAGCATTTGGTTATGTGGGGTTTACACCGCTCGATTAAAACCGTGAAAGGAAACTGGTACAGCCAGTTGCAGAAAAAACACATTTAAACTGTTTACACACATACACAGAGACACACATTTCAACTAACAGCTCGGAGAGGAGAAGGTGAGGTTAGAGAGAAATTCTTCATCGAAGTTCAATTAGCTTGGTCTTTTGGACCACAGCAGGGAATTCTCTAACTACAGTACTTTGATGATTAATGTACGAGGACTGTGTTGGATTACGTCGTGATCAAATTCTGCTCCAGCCTTTACGGCAAAGCGAACCCCGGCTTTCTGTTTCTCTTCTTTCACAGAGGCTGTAAACGACGCTCGGCCTAAGTGTACCTACAATCCACCAATGGCTGACGCAGCTCATGAGATTAGTCGAGAATTGCGATATCCTGGGAGAACGTCTAATAAGAAATTTCTTCTAACTTTAAATTTTGGTTGACTATTTTTTCTGCTTTAGGTTTTTAAGCTTTATTCTATTCTGTTCTTTAATATTTTTGTTTTGGTGTTCCATTTTTTGCTGAGCCTATTTTGTTAAACTGACTACTGCGCATTTATTTAATTACTGTAAGTTTATCACATCTACTTATCTATATGAACGTACACCTTTTCGATAAATTTAAGGTGTTGATAAGCGTTTTTATTGTAATACTTTCTGCTCAAATCATATTACAATTATATAAACTTATAAAGATGTAATATATGGATGATTCTCCATGACTTCTGTCTATAAATATTACGACTGCTCAACCCTCTTTTTAAAAGACATTATTTTTATTAGATATCTCTTTTATCCCAGGGTTAGCTTGCATTAGATTTCGTATCTGCACTTCTAGTTAGAAAAGTGGTCGTAAGGCCCATTCGCTCTATTTTATGTCCAAATTTACGTATAAACAGGAGACACGAACGTCCGCGCAAAATAGCTCTGGTCTTGTAAGATCAGTAATCTATTTTAAATAGATACCCAAGAAAACTTTGCAGCTGTTTGCCTTAACAAACCGCCCCTCCTCCATGCAACTTATCTGTGATATTACTGTGGTGACTTGATTTTAATGTAAGAGGGGTGGTGGCTGGGGCTGGGGGATGGGCGGGACAAGTTTAACAATGCACGGGACAGCGTTGGTAAACTCAGAACTCTTAAGCAAAATCACACGCAGCACAAAAAACAGTCGAAGATGAGAACAAGATTTTTGTTGTACGAACTAGATTTTTAAGGGCAAGGTTTAACAAAAATACAGTAAGGAGAGGACTGTATTTCGGCACAAGCCCATATGACAATAACAACCAGTTTAAAAAAAACTATGTAATTTTACCAGCAAGGCAGCAAAACTTTTATTCGATTTCGTAAATATGAGATCAAATGATCCGAGTGTTTCTGATTTAAAATAAACCAAACTGGGAGTCGAAAATGCCGGTTGCCACAAGCAGAAGAGCAAGGCTAGGGTAGACAACCGTCATCATCGACCTGTCTTTCTCACCGACTTCGAGCTTAATATGGTGGAGTAATTGTCTTCAAGATCTGCCGCACTCTCTCTGCATATTCTTGAACATGTACATTGGCCTTCATTTTTTTCCAGTGCCCCAAAATGATAATGTACGTACTAACGTCATAACCGGAGAAATGACAAAACTGATTCTTTTTTCCATGGCCCTGTTTTTCTGATAAAATGTAAAAGTAAGCTGCAGTCTGTCGTGCCAGAGCCTGAAAAGCAAACTATGAACAGTTCTCTTGTTTAAGAGAAAAAAGAAGGCACGTCTTTAAAAATCTGAATCACCCCACTATATCAGAGAGAGCCAAGGATTGGTCTACAAATTAACCTATTGTACTATGCAAAGCGAAGCACTTCAACTAGGTGTCGCTGACTGCAAATAAATCGTGAAGAATTGTTCATTTTGTGTATATCTCCTTCCTCCGTATTCCATATGTTGCTAACTTTAAGCTCGATCGCACGAGAAAGAGGCAACATCTCTGGCAACACAGTCCAGCGGAAACGGTGCTCTGGTCTTCCTGTTCTCCATCTGGCATAGACCAGAATCCATTTCTGGAACCGGCTGAAGAAACTTACCTTTTTTGTGTCCGTTTGCTGGCTCCAAGAACCTGGCTGGAGTTTGACTTCATACTTTTACCCAACTACTCTAAAAATGAGAGAGGGAGAGGAGGGGAGAAGAAAAGAGAGATTTTTTAAAATAGTTTTTTTTATTAATGGAAACTACCTTTCTCTGATTAACAACCAATAGTACGCAACGCAAAGACAAGATTACATCGACAGAGCAAAATAATACACAATCATGAGTGTCCGATAAGACTGCGTTACAGACTGTGGCATCACACTTGTCTAACGCTGTTCGACTAGGTGCAAAGACAGCATCAAGACTGTGCTAGTCCGAAAATACTCTTTAAAAACAAACAAACAAACAAACAATACGCAATTTCGGGCCTAACACTGTAAGCTGATGACGGACTCCACTCGGTCATTGAATGTCTGATGAAAGTTACTGACATTTAGCTAAACACGGCTATTCAACATCTGATAAACGTTACTGACAATTGCTAAACAGGACCATGTCTGATGGAAGTTACTGACATTTAGCTATACACGAAAATCCAATGTCTCATAAAGACTCTGTTAAAATAACATTGAATACACGACAAAGATGTAGCCTGAGTTACATCGTGTTTATTTCCTCCAGAACTGTGGGGATATACCTAAGTTGTGAAACGCTTTTATATATTTACCACCTAGACAAACATGAATCATAATGTTTTACAAAAGTAATTTTTAAACATAGGAACCCTTCTATTAAATTACTGATTTTCTTAATAGTTGTTGTGTAAAACATCAATCAGACTGTATGACTCGGCTGATCTGCATTACTAAATAGGTGTAATAAGTTACATCTACCTCTAGACATACAAATAGAGCTTTTCGATAGAATGGTACTCCCCATCCTCACCTATGGTTGTGAGGTTTGGGCACCATATGTTACTGACCTATGTACAAAACTACAAGTAAGATTCTATAAGATGTTATTCAAACCAAGGAAATCAACTCCATCATGCATGGTATTTGGAGAATGTGGACGCTTTCCTGTTGGCATACATATCAAGAGTAGAATGCTTTGTTATTGGTTTAAACTTATCAGTGGAAATAATTATGGTAAATTTTCAAGTTCTGTTTATAGAATGTTACTTAACTTGCATGAACAAGGGATGCTTCACTCGAATTTTATCCACTCGGTTAAATCACTACTGCAAGAACTGGGACTGAATGGCTTATGGTTAAATCAGAATAGTTTGAATGTGACGGATAAATGGTTTAAGAACAAAGTAGAGAGATGCTTACAAGATCAATATATTCAA
Organism: Lanistes nyassanus; assembly: GCA_004794575.1. Classification (NCBI taxonomy): domain Eukaryota; kingdom Metazoa; phylum Mollusca; class Gastropoda; order Architaenioglossa; family Ampullariidae; genus Lanistes; species Lanistes nyassanus. Next base: position 14,769 of record SMGT01013571.1, read on the forward strand.
CACTGGTTCGAGGAACTAAACACAAAACAGGTATACACAAACTACAGAATACTCAAAACATCATTTAAGCCCGAACCCTATCTCAGAGTGTTACCACCTTCTCACTGCCGCCTACTCTTAAAATTCTTGACATTAGATAATAACTTCCCTGTAAACAAACTCAGACACGAAGACATCCCTAGGCAGGAACGATTATGTACGCTGTGTGACAGAAAAGACATAGGTGATGAATACCATTATATTTTCTTATGTGACAAATTTACAGCTGAACGCAACACCGCACTGACACCATACTATTTGAGCCGGCCAAATACATTTAAACTTTATAAACTCTTTTCTTGCAAAAACAAAACTGTATTGACCAAGTTAGTGAAATTTGTAAAAATACTTCTTAGTAGAGTACATTAATGTATAGATGAATATGTGCCTATTTTTTTTCGTGTGGGTACGTCTGGTTGAGTGATTGAGCGTGTTATTTGTGTGTTTAATTAATCATTGATTTGTCTTATCAATATATGCATATCCTCATGCCAGGTGAATTTATGATTGATGTTTTTTTTGTTTGTTTTTTTGACAATTTTTTTTTCATTTTTTCTGAATACCACCTGAGGGTTAAAGAATAAAGAAACTTGAAACTTGAAACTTGATGAAGTACATTATACCAGGCCGCACAACGAAACAAAGTTTCAGATAAAATCTAAAAACTATACAATTTTCCACATTATTTGGCAACTATTACCTGTACTATACAATGCAAAAAATACCCATTTGTCAGGTAGCTCAGTGGGCTTTATGTGAGGCGAAAGAGCCAATGAGTGATCACATGAAATACACGAAGGTTGACATTTTCTTGAAGCATAAGGAAGTGGGTGGATGGAAGGCATACGCAGACACACTCACGCACGCACTCACGCACGCATACACTCACGCACGCACGCACGCACGTCCGCACGCATGCACGCGAGCGGGCGTAAACACACATACGAAACAAAAATTTCACTCCACAGGTCTATTTCAAACATGTGGTTTGTTTTATTCTCTCATACTTCTTGTCTTTATATTCATCTCACCCTGTTCATTTGACATAGAAACTTTGAATCGCAATGCACAGTTAACATGACAAATATAGTAACTTGAAGCGTAATCAGCCTGTTTTAATGAAATCCATCCCACGAACAACCAGTGCTTAACTATTATGGCACTTGCTTGAGCAGACAATCAGTTCATATAGGGGTTTGTGTTCTTGTCATTCTATCACGTAGATAATTGATTTTCTAATGTGTCTTTAAAAACTGGTCCACCACCAGTGCTCAGTCCCTTTGGAATAACTTTATTTCTACTGTTCACTGGCTCGTTGAGAATGCAGAATTACTTCAACATAAAGTGCTGACTGCCAGTTTGTTTTTTCACGCAGTGCATTTTATTCTGTAGCGTGCCGAGATGTATATAATCGTGTTTGGTATCGAATTAAAAGAAGGGAAACCGTTACAAGCGGCCATCATCCCTCGTAGGCAGCTGATGTACAATCGTAGACTTCTGCACAGAAAGATCAAAGATCAAGGCACAATAAAACACTTTACTGACAAAGCTGTCTCTGTCAATGGAAGCACGCACCACCCATTTGTGATATCTCCAACTGTAAACTGGGGCTGGCCGTAGCACTGCGGTTCACCGATCCACAGGCTTATGGGTTTTAATCCAATGTCTATAGCTTCAGAACTTTCTCGGGCACGTGACACCCATTTACAGGTTTTTCTACCCTTCCTCCTCCCCCCCCCCCCAGCTTCAGCGTCCTTGTTGCCGCTTTCCGGTGCTAATCGCTTCCTTCGTATATCCACTTGCTAACGAAAGGTAAATTAATTTGTTTTTCTTTCATTTCTTTGTACTGCGTATGGCAGAATCTTCGAACTAGCACTACAACAATATGTGAAATTTGCTTAAACAATAAACGTCCCACACACCTATCGGTCCACTTACATGCAAAAGGAAGAGTATACTTGCCTTCTTATATATCAGCACATATATATATATATATGCACACACATACATGCAGTCGTCCAGACAAACGGACAGCCGCACATATAGAGCCATCAAGTCATCCATCCATTCTCGCACACACACACACACAGGTACGCATATTAAATACACACGACAAGTACGCGCAGTAGGTCACAACAACATACCACAGATCCAACCATCCTTTTAGACAGACGTACATACGTACAGACAGACAGACAGACAGACAGACAGACAGACAGACAGACAAATACCTGCACTCGCCCGCCTGATGACCAAATGGTGTCGTCATCATGATTGAGGTGCAGAAACTGTGGCCTTCCCAGGGCTTTGAACAACTTTTGCCCCAGGGTTCCAGGCGGGACCACTGTGCAAGTTCTTCTGGGCTCAGCTTTATAACATCCTCGTCTTCCTCGTCATCCTCCTCATTCTCTTGGTCCTCCTCAAGCTTGTCACCCCAATCAGACGTGCCATCAACAGTTTCCTCCACATAATCCTCGGTTTCGTTTTCGGTTAGTAAGGTATGGGATTTACCCTGGCTGCCTTGGTTTCTAACTGTTGATTGTTCATACTGTACAGGGGTAGATTTCTGGTATTTTTTGCTTGAAGTCACGTGATTTTGGGGAATTTTCAAAGAAGCGTGTTCTTCTCCCGAATAATCTTGAGTGTGGTTCAAGCCAGGTCTCAAATCACCCGTCACCGGGTTGTGATTGACTGCAGCTCTTTTGGCACTGCTGGCTTTGATGTCGGTATTAGAGTGATCTCCCTTGACATTTTTTCTAGATTGTCCGCCATATCTGTTGTGAGGTTTCTGACCTGGAAACGAGGACCCATTTGTGTAGGTTTTACCTGTAGCTGCATCTTGAAGATGATCGTTTTCTGTGCTGTCGCCTGCTGGAGTAAAATGATTTGGTGCAAGTGAAGAAATCTTTAATTTGCCACGTCGTTTATCAGATAGAGGGTTCAGTCTACCCGAATTCCGAGAAGAGAACTGCTGCAAAGAAAGAGTTGTGGCACTCCACTCGATTTTCCTGCCTTTACCTTCACTGTCTACGTCATTATCGTTTGACTTAGTGTCAGAAGAATGTAATGGGTGAGATTCATTTCTGCTCCTATGCAGGGATTGGCTGGGGGCCAAGTTTTGGGTAGGTTTTGGATTTCTTGAAGGGTTACGGCCCTTTTTCGTCTTGTTTGTATCGCCTCGATTTGTCCAGTGTTCCACATTGCTTACGTTTGCGTGTTGGGGAGCTGCGTTGTCCGCACGTGGAGAGTTCCTTACTGTGTTTGGCAGGTCTCCCGGTTGCCATGGCGTCCAGTATGCAGACCCCGTGCTGTTGGCGTGGTTCTCTTGCTGCTGTAAGGCGCCAGAACCGCTAGTGTCAGCTTCTAATGGGCTGACGTCACTTCCGCTTCCTTGGTACACCTCGAGGCTACGTACACCACTTTCACCACTGGACAGTTCCCATGGCAACGTGACCGCGCTGGAGACCTCTGGTTCCTCGCTTCCAGAGCTCGTCGATGTTATGTCATCGCCGTCATTTCCACTGAGGTCTTGACCTTCTAATTGGAAGGAGGGTTCGTTGGTAGCTGAGACATGATGTGGGGGCACGCCTGTGGATATGGGTCCTGCCTGTTCTGTGATCATCTGCTGCCCCGGGAGCTCCGATTTCTGCGTCTTTGAAGAAACAGGGGAAGGGGGTGGATTTTCGACATATTCTTTATTTTCCGAGTCATACTCTTTACTTTCATACTCCGGTGGGTGCAGTAGTGACGCCGACCCCCCAACTGTTTGGCTATAAACTGAAACAAGCATCAAAAGTGTGAGTCATAGAACCAGGCCAACAGATGGTGCCAGAGAGAAGAACTATGGACTTTCTCTTAAGATAACTATTTCGCAAGGACAGCACGAGTTTTGAATAAATTGTGATACATTACTAGCCCTAGTTTACAAGTTAAAAAAAGACGAACAAAAACAAAAACAGAAACTAGAGGATATGACTGTGGGGTACTTAGCAGGGTCGGCTAGCTAATTACCTGGTGGGTAAGTTGGATAATTAGTCGATCGTATAAAGGACTAGACAGCATGGAGGTAGAGACAGATTACTAATGCAGTTGTATGAGAATGAAAGCCATGGGAATCCCCTTTTCTGTCTTCGAATAAAGTCCCAAATAGAATTAGAAAAGATTCGATTTTCGATTCGAATATTCAATCAAATCGCAGAGCGATTAACCGAAGCTTTTGTCATTACTAGCTATACACAGTAGCCTATATAGGCTTAATGGCGAAGGTGTTGTTCTGAAAACTGTACAAGACGGAAACAGAACTAGGGAGGATGGGTGGGGGAAACAAGGCTCAAGAATATATTAAACTTACCCATCAGTCGAACGAACAACAACAACAACAACAACAACAACAACAAAATCCTTTTAATCCATACCGTGCAGCACAAACCTTTCTCTCAGACTTTGCAATTCATCAACCAACCAACCAACCAACCAACCAACCAACCAACCAACCAACCAGCCAGCCAGCCAGCCAACGAAAGAACTTACAATCAAATAATAAGAGAAGGTTCAATGCAAACATAGATTTTAACTATTGACGATATTCAGTGCAAATTTGAAAATTTCCAATAATGTGGATTAAATTTGAGACGAATGCGGCCCACAGCCACCGACTGTGCAAGGTTCTTACCGCCTTCAGCTGTCCCACTGGGAGAGAGGCAGTGGATCTGCTGCAGGTCTATGGAGTCCATCAGAAAGTCCGCTGCATGATCGAACTGAGGCTGCTGGGTACACTCGTGCACAATTTCCGCAAGGCAAGAGAAGTATTTGGGCGCCGAACTGTCATGAGTAACTGAACTGGATCAAACACTTACACTCACAAATGCATGCTCATACATAAACCATGATTTCCTTTTTAAACCGCACTCCGAAAGAAAAAAGTCTCACCGGCAGAAAGCCTGTGGATTACGAGGGATCATGGTTTTGGTCACAACCAGACAAGCCTGAAGTCTCCTGGTGGTGTCAGGTCCACAGCCTCCCGTCAGGACACCTGACATCGAACAGACGCGAGAGGTTGTATTTGGATGGCTGATATTCGGTCATCGTCGTCGTGGTCGCCGCTGCCACAACCCCCACCACCACCACCAACAACAACATCAACAACAACACCTTCTCTTCCATAGGCGTCTTTGCGGGCTCATTGTGTCCTTTGCGGTTCAAATTGGTGACGAATATGATGCAAGTTCAAGATGGAAAATGATGTGACGATGATGACAACAGTGCCGCTAGTGTCTAACGGCACGGTGTGAGCGCGACGCTATGTCTAACAAGAGTGAGGGTCCTAGCAGATGCACAGCAGAAGGTGTGCACAAGATCGACACTAGCAGCCAACATTTATGTATCAAGTGTAGGGTGTTGTCCAGACTATACACACAAGTGCAAAACGATGTCTCAAGTTTAAGAATGATAGTTAAAGTGTCGAACACTCTCTGAAGTGCGAAATGCATAAATTCTAAAAAGGCTTCAATGTAAAATGACTAGTGACAACAGAGGAACTAAACCAAGCAAAAATTAACCAAGTCAACATTTCAGGGCATTACCTCGTTTATAGAAAGATACAAACAGATACACACTTAAATGAATACAGGTAGACAGTCCACCAAGGCCACAAGTCACGAGTTTCTTTTTAATTTCGTAAAGTGACTCCTAAAATGTAAATTATCTAATATCGTTATATAGTTTCAATGTCTTCAAATGCCCTAAAATGTAAAAGAATGTCTAATGCTTTAAATGCCTAGGCTGGCTTACTGCTCTTACTGTCTTAACAGCAGTCGTAAGGCCCATTCGTTCGGTGTATTTTAAGTGAACCTTCACGAATGAACAGGAGATTTAAAAAAAAGCTCATGCACGCCAACCTTAGTACAGTCTGAAATGTGAATTGGTTACAGTGTAAAATTACATGTAAAGTGTAACTTTCTTCGGTGTTAGCAACCAAGATTACAATCCCTGCCGTAACTCCTTACTAGATCCATGTGTGCAGTACTGCAAGTATATCGCACGGTTCCTCAGTAGCTCGGCGTGTAAATACAGGGTGTCCAGGGAGACTTTGTAACCTTGAAGGACGACTTCACCGCAAGTGAGAAACGTGACAGCTAGCCTGTTCACCGCGAAAGAAAAACAACAGTTCAGTGAGAAATGTGACAACTAGCCTGTTCACTGAAAAAGAAGAACAACAAAGTTCAGTTTTATGGTAATAGTGATGCCATACGACGTCTTTTAAAGCCATCTAGAAACAGGTTACACGATGGAGCGGGGCAGAGGCTCTGCCGACGCCAACAAAAATTCGAATCTCTGGGAATTGCTCAAGACTTTATGTCAAACAGTTTCTTTCAAAACTAGTTAGAAGGGAGAGGGGGACAAGGAGAGGATTTCATGGGGGGGGGGGGTGTTTCAAATGTAAACTTCGCCATTTACACAAGATTTCATTGGGGGAGGGGGGTGGAGGGGAGGGGGTAAAAGGTTGCATTTTCCAAACAGTTTTCTATGTCTTCACACCGCCTCCCACAATGTACTAACAAACCAAAGAAATCTGGATTTATACTCTGTAAGAAATATTAGAACAGATGTTCCTGCTGTTGTTGCCAGTTTGGAAAAGTGCTTCCACCTCGCAGTGATTTCGCACTTTGGAGGGGGGGGGTGGATCTGGTGGAAGGAGAAAAGAAGGGGGAGAGAGGGAAGGGGTTTATACGTAAAATACATCTATACATCTATACGTATAAATGTTCCTCTTGTGTAATACACAATTATAACAATCATGTCAGCGGTTTGTGCAAGTCAAGCGTTCCATAACGTAGAACTCGAAAATGATAGCATACGGAATATTTTCAAAAACTCCACTGAAAGCTCATAGGATATTCTCCAGCACCCCACCTGCAGCCCTCCTCTAGTGTCGTAGGATTGTGTTTCGTAAAACGATCACGGCACAGGTGGAACTTTTCCTCAATCTCTTGTCTGCCCTCGTCTGCCAGCGTCTGGCCAAAGGTGTCTTCATCTGCTAACGCAGATAGCTTTTTGGTGACGGTGGTCGTAGAGGCGGTAGTGGTGGTGGTCGTGGTGGTTGCTGCCATCGATGATGGAGCTTGTACTGCTGGAGCTCCTGGGTTGCCTGCCAAATAAAAGAAAACAGTCGACAAAAATTCGTTCAAGAATAATAAAAATAAACAGTTTATCCCTTTTCTAATATAAACAATCACGTCTACGATCGTATAAACAGCGAACATATCTTAAAAGTAAAACACTTTCAAAAGCTTGTGAATATATTTGAGGCGAAAATGGTGGGCGTTCGTTTCCGAAAATAACAGATTTCTGACCCATGCATATTGTTTCTTTGAGTTAATGGGAGGTCACTTCGGCATACAGAGGTTATTTAAATTGTGAGATTTTCTCCCCTGGATATTTTTACTGGGTACTTCTGTGACGTCGAGTGTTTTACTAATTTCATTAATTTAAGTAACATCAATAATAATAAATAAATTTTCGTTTCTGTCCTAAATGTCAGGTTGACTCGGAACATTTGAGTAACTGACAGGCGGGAACAGTTTTGACAAATTGGCATTTACCTCGCAAGCCAAACACCAAACGATGAGGTATTTTTATGTTGGATGAGTTGCTGTACCTGTCTTTTACTTACTGAGTCTTGCGTAAGAATTAAATTTACCACTGTATATGATTTCAGTTGGAGACTTCAAGTTCGAGACTTAAAGTATTCAACATATTTGGCGACTCTCTGAGACTTATAGTACTCAGCACATCTGGCGACTGTCTGGGACTTACAGTACTCAGCCCTCAGCCTCTCTGCATGGTTGAAGATGTCCTTTGTCTGTATGAAATTTTGGCAGTGCATCAGGCTCTTCTCAACACAGTCGATGAAGGTTAAGATGATCCTGGCAATTACAGAGAAAAATGAACACGCTTTTGCAAAAACGAAAACCATTTCTTTCAGAATATTTTCAGAAGTTCTTTGATTCATGCTCTTAAAAAGGACTTTGGTTCTCAACTAGACGACTATGCTTAAAGTTCACCCAAACTGGCAGCATGTCTGCATAATGGCAGACGCTGTGTTTTGCTAAACATTTTTAACAAAACATTTTATTAATGCAGTTATGAAAAAGCACAGTACTGTGTTTTGTCCTAGCTCACAAACAACATCAGTAGAAGCATCAACATGAACATGCACTTTAAAAGGAAGTAAGATTAGTCACAAACCGCCTCTGTCTTCCTCACCTGCAGCCTTTGGCGGGTAGTATGCTGGGATGTTCCTCGAGCGAGAGAAGAGACTCTAGGCATTTCACCAGCAGCCGTTTCTCAGCTACAGGACAGGAACTTGTGAACCCTACAGCAATGCCAAGGTCATTCAAAAGACAAGACAGTCCTAGCTTTATGTTGGCTCCTTGTGTCATATTGTGAAGATAATGCAATGAAGTCGTGCATGTCTCCTTTAACGGAAACTGTATACAGCTTTTATTACATATTTATGAACAGTGCTACTAGCTTAGACGGACGAGAAATACCAGAACATGTGATGCAGCTAAATTAGATTCTACATTGTACAGAATACAGTAAAGAGGTATCACATGTTTTAAAGGAGACGGGAAATTTTGATATGAGAATAAGTGTTCGCTTTTATATGGTTCAGTAATGTCGATCTTTTGTGTCATCAGCCTGTATTGGAACGTTATACCGTCTATACAATGTCGTTTTCGGATCTCCAAGCTAGTCCTTCTCTAACTGTTTATTTTAATAAATCATAATCTCATTCTCGAACAACAGAAACAAAACGAAGAATATCTCCGGACTTATACGTGCTTATTTTCAAATATATTGTGTAATATATTGTGTCTCACATTCTGTCCTAATGTCAGCATTTTCAGGATGGCAATCGCTAAAGCACTTCTCGTCATAATTTTGAGCGTTTTGAAAGAGTGTTTCCTTTCTCGTCCAAAAACTTTTCAGGTCTTTGGAGTGTAAGGAACACTTCGTCACCTAGCCTCGTTTGTCAAAAATCTGTGTTCCCAATTTTGTTAGAAAAGTAATAAATATTTTCCAGCACAAGAACACGTCTCTTATCAATAGTTATCCGAATTTGTTTCTAGAAGTGAAAAGATCTATCAATCTGTTTGTGAGGATAGCATCAACTAGAACAGCTCGAAGTAAAACCGTGCATAAAAGCCGCTTCATGGTATGATGTGAAAATAGCTGCAGAGCTGAAACTGGATTGCCGAGTCTTGATAAGCGGGGGAGTACAGTAGATTACAATACTTACCACATAACGAGAGCAGGAGGAGGGCGCAGGTCCAGCGCAGCGGCCACTTCTTTGCCATCCTGCTGCTGACTTGCCCTCGGCTTCCGGTCACGTGCTTCATATCACCGCTGCGCCAGGGAAACGTTACACCGCACACAAGTGCGCGCACGTTTATACACGCGCACGTCCTCTCTGCGTAGTCCCCGTGTCTCCAGGCACTTGTTCAGATTTTGGCTCGGCACCGTTTGTATTTGGTAAAGGTCCTCTTGACCCCGTATCGTTTGCTCTGCTCTCTGCCCCCACTCCCCTGTGCAAGCCCGTGTGGGTTGGGTTCATGTGGATACACACAGGCACGAGGGAACAAGAGCGCTGGCGCGCACGACAGAAGGTGGGGATGGGGGGATGAGGATGTTTAGCTAGGAGGCTGGAAAGTGGGAAGGAGGAAAGAAAGATAGAGAGGGAGAAAGGAATAAAGAGAAAAATGCGGGAACCGAAAGAAAAAAAAACAGAAAGAGCCGAAAGGAAGGACGGACGGAAAGACAAACTCAGACATACAGTAAAAGCATAAAGTTAAGTAGCGGCAAAACTAACCACAATGACGACTTGCCGGTAATGACCACACCTGCGTGGCCCTTTCCATACCAGGAGGTGCTCACTCCCTACTTGATCCTCCCCCATCCGGCTGTAATAGAAGCAGACGAAGTTTTCAATCACGTGTTCTGTATTGTGCAGCAGAGAGTCTCGGGCTATATTTGTCTCCTGTACAATCTATCCAAACAGCTGTCAGACTCGGAAGACGACCAGTACATAGCGGTTCTATTTAGTGTTATTTCCGACGTCAGCTCCTGTTTTACTTTATTTAAAAATTAATGGGGGTGGGGGTCGGGAAGGTGTCGGTGTGTGGGTGTGGAGGCTGGTGTGGGTGAGAGTGGCTGTACTCGCACACGCGTAGTGAGTGCAACTGGTAGGAATTACATTACTATCCCCAGGAGCTCGCATGAAGTAAAGAAGAAGTGCCAGGCTTAATGTTTTCATAGAGTATCGCTGTTTCTATTCTATGGTTTCGATGCGGATTTTAAAGTTAGATTGTGTGCGGTCATGTTGAAAGGAATTGCTCTACGAGTACGCCAAAAGTTCATTTCCTTACACTTTCTTAGCTCTCACCAAAGACATTGTCAACTATTCCAGGGTTCTGAACTTTGATGTGGAGTGGACAGGTTTCAGAGGTGGTTGTGAAACGAATTCAGACTTAACGACAGGTTTAGGGAGCCCCCTGTCACCCCCAATGTGACCTTTCTCTTCCCTGAAATAGGAGATCAATTAAATAGCGCCAACAATTATATGAATAGCAGTAGATGAAAACGGCGGAAATAGCTTCGTACTGATGAGCAAATGTGAGTTTGGAAACTGCACTCGAATGTAGGTTTGAAGAGATAAGGGAAACAACTCTTCTGTAACAAAAATAATAACCCAACAAAGTACTGGCAGCCCTCAACATAACCGTATGCTGACGTATGTGCCCAAGGGAGCTTACCGTACCCAAACACGTAGCAAAGAGAGAGTCGAAAGTAAGGAACTTGGCAGATCTTCATTTTAACAGATCTGCCATCCCTTTCTTTATAACGACGCTAGTCTTCACACAGCTAGCCCTCGGTACACAACGTGTACATACAGAGAATCCGTAATTAATGTCGTCAGCCCGCTCACTAAGCGTGTGTTGACAACTGGGATCCAAAACGAACACAACATATGACAAATACATGAAATCCTCAAGGTGCAAATTATAATTAATAAAGAACAAATGAGGACCGAGCGCTATAAATCATCAACATTTTAATGAAAGCGGAATATTCAAGAGTTTATTATAATTTCAGGCACCAGGTTACGTGCAAAGTTTGAAAACAAGAGTTAATATTGAATGGCTATCAGATTAGTGGTGTAAGCATGGACTACAAAGAATGCAAAGGGCGGACAACTATTCTGGGACTACTGGTACTGCTACCACTGCTGTTCCCAGCATAGAAGAAATGTCTGCCTACTAATGCTGTTGCTCCATCTACTGCAACTACAGCTATAGTCTTCCTGAAGTCATTTCTTTCGTCCTTTTGTTTTGTTATATGTTGAACAATTAAATTGTTACTTCAGCTTTTCAGAATACGGTTATAAGTCGTCGATGTCCAAAAGCAGATTGTAGTCTCTAAGATATATTAACCAGCAAGAATCTGTATATCTTTGGGGTAGTGAAAACAACACTTTGTAGAGAATTCTGTCGAAACACGATGTGGTTGCTACTGGCTGCCTGTGGAGGGATCAGCCACGCGCCCCATGAAGAGGTTTACTCCGTTCGCCTTGTCCCGAAGCACGAACAGGAAGGGGTGGTCGGTCCTGAAAACTGACGATTCCGGCAAGATGACCGCCCCGCGGCTGAAGGTTATGGCTGTCACAGCGGCTGCCTTGGTGCCGGACTCCGTAACCTGAGGTCAAAGGTGCGAATTAACTCTCAGGTACAACAACACCGCCGCCAATGGGGACGATCATGCGGATGAGTGGATGAAGGCAAAAAAAAAAAAAAAAAAAAAAGAAAGAAACATTGGGAGAGGGAGTGAAAGACGAAACTGAGAGTTTCAAAAGCGCAGCTAGATATGACAACAAGACTTGTAAGTAAAAGATGAGGCAACAGATTGAGAGGAATGATATGCTGGGCGTGAAATTTCAATGGATGATAAAGGCGCACGCATTCTGCAGAAAAAAAACTCCACGCACGCAAACACGTGGGAGAACGAATGCATAGGTAAACACGAAAGTAATCGCGAAAACGAACCCAATCTTGAATACAGATACAAACACAAAAGCGAACGCGAAGACGAACACACTAACACAAACACCAATACAAATATGTTTACCAATACGAACACGAAAACAAACACAAAGGTGAAAAGAACGCAAAACCAAACGTGAATACCAATACAAACAAAAACATGAACGCGAACATGACCACAAAAACAGACAGCAACACAACAATAATTATTTTACCTCGATCATGGCTTCATGAATGACGTCGCTGACAGAAATTCCCCCGCCGCTCACCATACCTGTGAAGTTGGCCCTCCCACCATCAAACATTACCCTCAGACCTAGCGCCTGCAGGGGCTCGTTCAGTTCCTTGTGCATATGCACTGTGAACTTGGGCAAGTACACTCTGTACAGTTCCTCCAGCGGCATGGAAGTTATAGCGTTTTCCAGGATCTGTGCTTGAGGAGAGAGGCTAACATCAATAATAATAATCAGATAAGATTCTCATTTGTAACAAAATAAAATTACGAGCTTTTTCCAGACGGTATCGACAAACAACAAACAGAAAATCGCACACGCGCCCACACACTTATCCACTCATGCATACACCTACACGCCCGCACGCCCGCATGCAAGCCCGCCTACCCGCCCGCCCGCACCCACGCACGCACGCACACGTACAAACGACAGACGAAGAAAGAGTATCTTCACATCCAGCTCGAGATTTTCCGCGTACCTGACCGGTAAGCTTGCTCTCCATGTCTGTTAGACCGTTCTTGCTGTTGGGCAAAATGACCAGCAGACTGTAGCTGCCTCCCTTGTACGGTAGTTCCAGAACGCGCGCGTCTAGTTCTGGAACATTTTTCACAGAGAACCCGCTCTCTTTGAACATCATGGACACTTGTCTGACAGTACCCGAGATGGTGGTGAAGTTTGCATCCTTGGTGTACAACGGCTCAAACTGTGTGTTCCATGAGGCCTGCACATGTTTCAGGTGATTTTTTTTGAAATCTCCGTTAAAATTACCTTTAAAGCTAAATGGGTTTTCTAGTCTCGTCTTCTCTCTTCTGTCTGTCTGTATGCGTATTTGATTGTTGTGATGTCTGCGTGTCTGCCTGTTTGCCTGTCTCTCAGACCCTTCCCGACCAATCTCTCATCCACTCCCCTCTTTATTTTTGCGTGCTTCTCTATCCCCCTAACCGCGCCTCTTTTCTGCCTGCCTGCCTGCCTGCCTGCCTGACTGACTGACTGACAAGCCACCCACCAGTTAAGGCAAATATGCTCTAACCTCAAAGAACACAGCGTCGAGAAGCATTAGCACGATGTCAGGTGTAATGGCACCAGGCTGCAGGAAGTCTGTGATGGCTCGCTCTGTCACCTCCTCCACCCACGTGTTAATGGCTTGCTCTGGATGCGGTCTCTGGAATGGCTTCAGCCCCGCCCCATAGTACTGGCTCATACGTGATGCGTAGCTGTGACGGACCAGGATTGCGAGGATTATATATATAAAACTACCAAACTCCCTCCTCCCCACCCCTACCTCCCGAAAAAACCCAAACACAAACTTAAGCACAGACAATAAAACGCAGACGTGTCCTTTACATCAAATACATCAGGGGCGCCCGCCCTCCAGGGAGACATTCCTTCCTAATTGCACCACCCAGGGACGTTCCCTGACTACCCACTTTTCGGGAATTTCCGTTTCTGCCATTTTTTTTTACTAGTTAAAGGGAGCAAACTGTGCTTAACATTTAGCTCCGGCATTCGCGCTTTATGAGGTTGTTTCCCTTTTACCATGTAGTGAGGTTGGACAGTGTAAATAAGGGTTTTCCGCACGTACCCTCAGCTGACCAAAATGGCGTAAGTGACCGCTAGTATAGAAGGTGGGTTTTGTGCACAGTGGGTTTCATTTATCTCATTTCTGCTGGAGTTTAGCTAACTTTGACCAAACATCAACTATTAAGGTAAGAAAACATTTTATTCAGCATTCGTCTACATTTAAAAATCAGTTGATTCTTGTCCGTAAGTGCTTACAGTTATTTCTAGGGATTTCTAAACATGGGTCTACAACATAGGCCTTAATCAAACTGCCACGAACAATTCAAAATGACTGGCAGGCATTGGGATTCTCTGGTGATATTGCTGTTTATTTTCTCTGTAGCTGATATGACCGTTTTTATTAGCCATTGAATGCTTCCAGCGGTCAAGTGGGAAGGGTTAAAAAAAGTAGGCAAAGTACCCAAAACATTGCTTGTTATTTGAATGTTACAAGAACAGGTTAGTGCTAAGGGCAAACACAAACGAAAACCCAGCAGGTGCGTCGATCGTGAGCAGATAACCTCGTTAAACGCACGAGCGGAGAGATTTCAGAGGAAAATACACGTCTGCAAACAAGCAAACGCCCACACAGTTCCACATCTAACGATTGTTATCTAACAACCGGAACTGGGCCAGTCGGAACTCAGACTGTCGTTTCTCAACGCATGTGCCCACTAAGAACTCCAAGCCTTTCTTACAGGGCAGGGCTGAGATCGCCCAAGTTTTTCCAGACTAAGCTCGACCTTAGTCTTAGACCACTGTGGTCGAAAAGGCGGCTGGTGGGATAGGCTGACGTCATATAGCCTCGGTTTCAATACAGAGCGGGGAACGAAAATTCACCGACGGAAGAAAAGTGAATAGATTTATTCTAGTGTATAGCTTCCTGGACTTTTCTGCCAGCGCATTGCGCACTCTATTTAATTTTGCTCACAGCACCTGTCTGACAGTTTTCACTGAGGTCTAATGTACAGCAGGAAACTTCTATGATAATAAGACATACCCAGGCAGTACATACTATCCTGTACCCAGACGATATGTGCTGTCGCATTACCTGTCTGAGACCATGACCTGGGCCGCATCGTAGTACAAGGCGTTGGCCATGCGTAACGTGAGATTAGAAGCGGGGTCATTCGTAGTCATAGAGGTCATAAGGTTATGGAGATCGCTGTGCACGTTCTGTCCTGGTTGCACAGCTAGTGTCGTCTGCAGACAATACATACATTTGACTAGGTTGGTAGTACTGTCAGTTAGTGAGTCAGTCAGTGGGTTAATGAGTCAGTCAGTAAGTTAGTGAGTCAGTCAGTAAGTTAGTGAGTCAGTCAGTGAGTCAAAAACAATTTAGCAGAATGTTGCAGAATGAACGGTGCCTCTGAAAGACCATAAACCAACGCTTTAAGGCGGATAAGACAAATGCGCTCTCAGAGCGAAGTTGATCTCAGTTTCTTATCGACTTTTCTTTATCTGACCACAGTGCACCTAAGTTCTTAGTGAAAAGAGCAACAATTTTATTTTTTAAGAAGTCGCCAAACCACCCACATTGTAGGGGCCTTGTCGCTTCAACTCTATTTTGGGTGCGTCTGTAGATGCTAAGTTGATTTCCATGTTTCCCCAAATTCATTTTAACCTCCCCAGCAACAAAGAACTTAACCAAGTTTTCAAGAAGAGTTACCATCTCTGCCATGTGACACTACATTAATAAGGTAAGCGATGGATAGTATTCACTAGAGAAAAGGTACATTTAATTTAGGTAACTGGGCTTTGTCGAGAAAAGGGGAGATTATCAAATAAGGTAACCACATGAAATATAAAATATGTCTTTAAAGAGTATTTTTTAAAGAAGTCAACAGAAGTATAAAATGTTTCAACATGCATACATAATGAGATAACATTTTACAACAACACGCAGACATAATGAGATAACATTTTACAACAACACGAAGACATAATGAGAAAACATTTTACAACAACACGCAGACATAATGAGATACAATTTTACAACAACAAGCATACATAATAAGAAAACATTTTACAACAGCACGCAGACAAACAGGGAGATTTGCGAAAGCCTAACAGACACAGAAAGGAGGAAAGAGGAACGGAGAGCGTGTCAGATGAGGGTGGATGAGTAGCGTTCATACCATCAGTTCGTGTTCCGTTTCACCGCCCGCACCTAGCAACGTCATGCTCAAGGCCGTATACACGCTCAGTGGGGAATAGATGATGTTGTTATGGCTACCAGATGCCAGATGTTTGTACAACGACGTCCCGAAAGACGACGAGGACAATGAAAGGGACGATGCGCGGCGATGTCTGGGGTTGGCTGGTGAAGACAACAACGGGAACTGTGTGGTTGTACTGCGTTTGAGGAATTCTTCCTGCGTATTTTGCACGTTTGGGCTAGTGGGAGTTCGAGTTTAAATGTAAAATAATAATGTAACAATTAATAGATCAAGTTTAGTCAAGAAAACAGTTTGAAAATGCGACCCAAATAGAACAGAAACAACAAGAATACGTCATGATCAAGGGTTCTAGCAGATCCTTTTTAGATATACGTTATGATATATTATATGTACCCAACACGAACCATGGCTTGTATACAAGCACTCTTCAAAGTCTTTTTGTAGAATATTGGGAAATTAATTAAGTCAATGCTGTGCAGAAAATTTTAAACGAGTTTTTTTTCAGAATGAAAGAACTGTTTAGAACAAATCTTTACATTTTGGAAACGGATGGCCAAGTGGTTAGAGCGCTGCCCTCCGAACCCAACGGCCCTGGTTCGATACCCGTGCGCCACATCCCACTTCCTTCAGATCACTCAGCTGACCCAAGAGTCAGTGAAGGTGAGGCAGAGAGGGAGAGGATGGTGGGCTACAGAAAAATTGGATTCTCGTACTCCCCCCACTCCCCCACTCCCATAGACCTAAAGTCATGTCACGGAGCAACCTTTACTTTACCTTACTTTACATTTATACATCGTACTGACAGTTGTAACAGCAGTGTGTGAAAGGCTTGGTGGGGTTAAAATGAAAACTGACTGCTTACCAAAGGCCACTGCCAGACAAAGCAGAAGGCAGAGCGTAATGCGAAGTCTGTCTCCTGTCATGACGCTATTATGCCGGAAATGAAGTCTGAGAATATTCAAGTCGAGATAGCAGCCTTATATTTTTGCGCCGAACGGAGCTTTTCGTCCTGCGGTCACCTGTCCGTGAGATAAAAGCCACCTGTCGCCCGCCTCAGCTTTTACGTCAACTGAATGTTTTGTTGGGGCCCTATCCTGAATTTGGAGAGTTTGAGCAATTATACTCATCAAAACGTCAATTTTCCACAACATGTGAATGCAGAATGATTTTTGTCTCTATAGCAATAGAATGGTATAAGAAGACCTGACGAGAAGAAAAATTTACAGACTGTTTACAGACTGTCGTCTTTAATCACCAGCGGCTTTCAGTGTGTGTTCATCTGAGACGGGGTATGCCAGTATCAAGGTGTTGACGGAATATTGTGTCCCGAAATCAGTGTCTGTCACGGGAGGGCTTTCGTATATTCCGGTATTTTGTATGCTAATAAATATTCCAACATTCGGTTCTTTGACGCTCATGGAACCCCGCTGACCTTCTGACCTTGAGAACAACAGTTTCCTGGGTTTCTCTTAGTCTGGCCTTCCCAGGCTCGAGGAAGAGACAGCGCTTAATCTTTGGAATTTAGATCTCGACGGAACTAAAATAGTCGCCATTTCGCTAGTCTGACAATCTTTTTCCGTCTTCAGTCCACTGATCTGGAACAGTCTGCTTTTCTCCATCCGCCAGCTACTTGCCTCTCTCTATCTCTCTTTAAAAAGTTCTTTGAAAACTCATCTTTTCTCTCCCCCATAAAACGTTTTGTCCTGTGCTGTCTGCGTCTACTCGAGAATAGCTTGTGTGTGCACCTGCATCTGCGTGAGTCTTCAAACGCGCTTGTGCGTGTTGCATTGTGTGTGTGCGTGTGGGCCAGTCTGTAGGCCTTGAAATATTTTATAAGATTTAAGACCTTATAAATATTCTTATTTATTACGTTATTATTATTTAGACGTTTTCACAATAACCAACAATATACTGAAGATTTTTTTTTCAGTGGCTGTTTAAACCGGTTGCTCCTTAAAATAATATCCACATTCCAAAACTAGAGTTTTGAAGGATCTTGGCATTTTTCTCCAGTTTGACGAAATTACCTTTATGTGATTGGCATACAGTTTAGGTTACTGGAGAACGATAATCCAGACGAGAAATATTTCATGCTTTCAACAGACTAGAGACTGTTTATGCCGACAGCTACAAGCTGTACCGGCCACAATATCCACTGGTTTCAATTTCCTAAACTGTCCTTCTGATAAAATGTCATCCTGCGATCTGTTTCGCTGCTAGAAACTTTTGGCATTTGTCGTCTTTACATGTTTGGCGTTTGATTACTTTGAACATCAACGATCGAATTTTTAACGCAATTTTAATATGATGTAATTTAAAAAAATTGGTAGAATTTATGTGTAATCTTGTTCGGATACCTGAAGCATGGCAGCTTCTGTTTGTGCGTAATAGTGGGTTCTGCGTTTGGCTGTGGCAGAGATTTATCAATATCGAATAAATATGGGCAAACCATTTTCGGAATAACAATATAAAGTGGGATTGCTTTAAAATGCATATGGAAGAACTCCAGCCCCGCATAATTTTTCTCCCTCCGTATAAACAAACACATGTGCTGCCACAGTTACAAAGTACGTGGGTGGGTGTGTGTTGCTAACTTCCCGTCAAGTTTAGAAAAAGATTACATTCTGCCAAACTGAGACTGCTGTTGCAACACAGCCCTCAGTCCCACAGTACGCAGTCACATGAAGCTGACACCGGCCAACTAGTCCTAGTACTGTTCCCTATAGTGCCAGGCGTCTGGCAGAGCAGCTAGTAGATTGCCAGTTTTTAAGTCTTAAGTATGATTCTGCCGGGATGCGAACCACCGACCTCCCGCCTCGGAAGGTGACACCGTAACCACTAGATCATTGAGGCGGTTTACTAAAAGAGTTGGTAAGAATAGTGATCAAAGCTCTAAGTTAAAAAAATTCTTACACATCTACACGTTGGGCTTCCTGCACTGAATTAGCTTTGAAAATGGTTAGGGATCTATGATAAAATAAATATAGACGTTTATAAAACGTAGACAATAGCTTATCACGAGTAGCGTATTGATATCTGATTTCAACAGTTTACTTTCTCGGTAAGCGTAGTTTTGTATAGTCCTGTGTGTCCTGTATGGGGGTGGGGTTGGT
>SMGT01013571.1:40993-79179 GCA_004794575.1 Lanistes nyassanus
TTCTGTAGTTCTTATAGATGTCTTTTGTATCTACATCTTCTAACCAACTTTGAATAAACTGATCTTGTAAACTTCTTTCAACTTTCTGCTTGAAACATTCATATGAGTAGGGGAGATTATTTTGATTGGTCCAAAAACCATTTAGTCCAATGGCTTGTAATGTTGATTTTACTGCTTGTATATAGGTTGAATGGAGGGCCCCATTCTCATGTAGCCGTAGTATTGCTCTATATAAAATACTAGATAGTTTTTTGTGATTCATAACATTGACTAATTTATACCAAAAACAAAGCATCCTACTTTTAATTTGAACGTTAATGGGGGAACGACCTAGTTCTCCAAGGACCATGTTGGTGGGTGTAGCTTTCCTTAGTTTTAGAATTAGCTTGTAGAATTTCAACTGTAGTTTTAGGGCTAGGTCGTTAATTGCCGGTGCCCAGTATTGCAGTATTACATGCACCTACAATCTTTCCACAAGCAAAAGAATCACAGACTCCGAAATATAGTGAAAGAAAAGAGAATATTAATTTTAGATATCGAGTATTTACAGAATGAAATGATAATCTAAGCTTGTAATAGGATATGACTCCTTTCTTTCTAGTCAACTAACATGCTGTTCCCGCCATCAGCTGCCAGTACCACAAGAAAATCAAGACATACGTACCTGTTTCAACTGCACACACACTATGACCATATGTAGAACACACAACACTCTTCGCCCTGTGTAGTGATGTGGAAAACTAATAACAACCTTTCATTGTGAATCAACATAGGGTGGAATGGGTGCTATACCTTTCAGTTCCAGTTCTCGCCCCTTCCTGGAACACGTTTTACTTACAATAACGAATGTATAACTATATTATTGTTGTTATGGGTCGACTTATTAAGGGACGACTCATTTCGCTGAAAGGTTGTTTTCTAGCCACAATCACATTTAAAATATACACTAACAAATATTTTATTATTGTTATTTCTATTTTTATTTAATTATGCATTTTATTGCAGTTGTTAAGAATGAGGACGGGTTTGTTTACTTAGAACATTGTTGACCGTAACAAATTCACGTCTACGACCCGCATGTGGTAGATGTAAAGTCTCGCGAGTTCACCGAATGCTGGTTACCAACCTACCGTTTTCAGACTAGTGGGGTAATTATAACAAGGATATTTGTTCCTTAGCTGGGTTTGAGACACTCTGGGATGCAGTGCTGGTAAAAGCGTGTCTATTCACCTCTCTGCGATTCCTTTGTGGGGTGCAGGACCGCTGTTCTGGGTGAGGGTGCCATTAAACATCCCCGGGTGCTAGCTGTTGTTGACACTTGACCTCGCCAGGACCTAGCTGACGTCATTCCCTCCCGCCACCAAACTACCTCATAGCAGATTAGTTCGCACTCTGACAGAGTGTTGTCAGTTATTTACACGCGAGTGAAGATATGTCTTTGTTGGTCTGTGGGATAGAAGCTTCACCGTAAAGGTTTCGTGCTGTGTGGGTGGATAACGGCAGCAAGATCTTATAAACAATTATTCTGTTACAATTACATCAATCACTGAATAAACGACCTATCAACGCCTAGTAAACAGTTCGTTGGACTTTTTTTCGTTCTTATTTCATCATCATTCTTTGTTTTGGAAAGTCTCATTTATCTCGTGCGTGCGAGCGAGTCTTCTAGACTATATCTACAGGGTCACCAATTTCTTATCATCGAGCGTCTACACTGTAAACAAGAAGACTCAGTGTTCAAGTTAGAACACTTATTTTGCTACCCAAACAGAACGCATTTTACATCGATCTAGTGTTAAACTAGTGTAGAAAATGTTCTGGTCTGTGTTCTCGAAAGTGTTCAAATGGCCGGAAAATCTGTAAATGGTGTTCTGTTATTAATGCTCCAAATGTGTGCCAGCAGCAAGTATTCAGTCAAGCAGACATTTTAAGAACCCTAGCTTAAACCACAAGTAACACACATCTAACACACTAAGCACGCAACGCAAATTTTGCACCTGCTGTAACACTTTTTACATGTAATTCGTGTTTAAAATATTTAGAGTCTGATGGACGCAGCCATCACGAAGACGGCTTTGCCACTACACGCTGACAGCCACAGCGGGCGCTGGCGCACGATATCAGATAGACTGAGCTCCGCCAGGGACCTGTGGCAGAGACGCGCTGTGCCATCCTTATACTGTTAAAGCGTGTTGTGCCAGAATCACTTTCTTAAAACGTCTCTATATTCTTCTAGGATAGTTTCAGATACTAACAACTAACATTCTCTGATTCTATTCGATCTACGCTTTCTTTAGACAGTAAATTCAACACACGTCTAAATAGATTAGATAGATTAGGTAGATTTCTTATCTTTACCTGCTCACCGTAGCTAGTAAAACTGCATTCCAACGAAATTATCTTTATCTTTCTCTCACCCTGCTAAACTGTCTTTAATCTTTAACACTAACAGGAAGAGCAAAACGTACTCTATGTGCCACATATCTTCGTTTCTCTCTATATACCTTCCTCGATTTTTTACTCAATTTACTGTAGATATAAACAAACACAAGTTTTTACCTGCCGCATTTTCGCCGACTAGCTGCTGCTACCGCCTGGCGGTGCGCCCGTCGTGGCCCGCCCTCACCCTATAAAAGGGGGGCGAGGAGTGCGGACCAGACAAGGGAGAGTATCAGTGTGGTGGTTCTTTCAGTGCATAGGAACTCTTCCCTCCCCGCCCCCACCAGTACTGCGAAATCACCGCAAGGTGGACGCACAGTCCTTCTAAACCAACCGACCAGCCAACCAACCGACAAGGGGGAGCTGGGCCTGGTTAGCTCAGTTGGTAGAGCTGCGGACTAGCAGATGGAAGGTTGCAGGTTCGAATCCAGGTGTGGCAAAGGATTATTTCGATGAGTTGCACATTGTCCAACCTCCATTCACCATCTCCGCGCACATTAAATTGCCTGTCCACGCTGGCCATCTTGGTTCTGCTATTAGTCTGGTGGTTCTTTCAGTGCATAGCTTAGTAATAGGACTCCATCTCCCCATAGTGTGAAATCACCGCCAGCTGTAAGCACTGTGCCTTTAAATAACCAACCAGCCAACCAACCGGCAAGGCGGAAGAACCAAAATGAAAGGATTGGAAAGGGCAGTTCTTTGTGAGAGACCCCAACCCGCGGACAGCAGCGGCGGCCCCGAATAAAATTTATGGCTACTGGAAAAGATCGCCTTCTTAAGGGAGAGAGAGAGAGGGAGAGAGGAAAGAAAGAAATTTTCTTAGCCACCCGCACAATCACAAGAGTGTACGTCATCCTGAGTTATCTGCCAAAGGGAGATCACTGTTTTTTATGTACAACAAAAGAATGTACAAGATAAAAACAAAATTAACTAGCTTTGACTTTTTAAAATTCGTGTCTTTTTTATTATTTTGCGTGTATGGTCGTTAGATTCCAAACGGATTTTTGTTCCCGTGTCCTACTGTTAACTTTTGGTGAGTACGCGACGTTAATTGCAGAATACATCTGAAACCGGACCAGAATTTCAAAAAACTGCTAAAAGTACACGTGTTAAGGTTTTAAAATTGGTGTAATGTAGGTTTAACAGTTTACCAAAAGTCACAATTGTAGCGCGTCGTTGTCTCCCGACCGAAAAAGGCTGCAGAAATTGTGCTTAATTAAAATATTTCGTCAAAGAATGTTGGAAAATTGCTGCCCATTGGGTAGGAATGACCCTTCGCAAACAATCTGTGTCGTTTTAGTAGGTTACAGAGGAGATGGATCAAAATTATTCATATTCCAGAATGGATCGTTCTGTCTGTGTCACTGGCGATCGACTCCATTTTGTTTTTCACGTTTTCCCATCGGTTTGTGCAAGGTAAGGGTCAAAATGTAGGACGAATATATAGAGAAATACACTGAAACCTATCCAGTTTTTTATGGTTTGTAAAGTAAAAATACAAGTCTAATGCAAAATAGTACAAGATATACTTTTGCACTTTCTATTTTTATCTGATCTTATATGTTAGCAATATGTTATTGTGAAACCTGCCAAGAGTTAAGTACCATCGGGCCTAGATTAGCTGATGTCTATAATTTTGAAGTCCTTCAGAACTCGTACAATCCTCTGCATGTAACTGTATTTTCCGCCCTTCACTGTCGTGCTTATTAAAACATCTTACTTTCCGTCCTCGGTCAATTCTCCTTTAGTCTCACCGTGCCAAGGTTCAGCGCTAGCGATGTAAGAGGAAACTATATTTTGCACCCTCGTCAGGAGCACAGTGTTTCTGCCTTTCTTCTAAATCTGCATGAAGCAGTACAGAATATCTTCCATGCAATTCATTTCAGAAAGTGCTCTGTCATACATCAGTTCAGGTGACACTGAGATGAGGATTTCGCCGGCATGGAGGGCAAAACACGAAGAAGATGATGACGCTCACGATGATGACTCACCCGATTCACACACTTTCTGAAGCCTGAGAGGGGCACAGCCTACGTCCCACCGGAGTCGGCAGAGGTCAGCAGTTTTTAAACTGTGCCAAGAGAAAAAAAAAGAGGAACAAAATTGGAACCACCAAAGGAAGATGCGAAAATCGGACTGCCAAATCTTCGGGCGTTGAAACCAACGCCTTAACCACACGGCTCCGGACCACATCGGCAGCTTGTGTTCATTCAGGCCGTACTCCTTTGTGGCTTCACCAAGTGTGTGTATTAGGTCCATGATGATGATGATCATGATCATGATGGAAAAGATGCACAAAATTTTAAAATGGATGAACATTATTAAATATGCAAAGTTTTATCTCTACGAAATATATTCAAATGCGGTATCGACCCTCAAAACGTGTCCAGCCATCTTATTCTGTTTCAGTTTGCAATGTGCATTGTTTCTTCTTGTCGTTACTTTAGAAAGTCAATCAAAAAAGGAAGACTCAAATACAAGGTTTGAATGAAAATTCCTGGTGATCGGATGCAAATTTGATCAAAAACAAGTCTTCAAACTGTGTTCCCTTCATTGTACTATCTCGCGTCTTCAGTTATACCCCTCAACTCTTTCCTAGAAAAACTGTTCACGGAAAGCAAGGATTTAATGAGGTCAAGGGCATCATTGCTAGCCAACGTGAGCTTGGGATTTCCAGTAGCTGTATGCCCATTGGCTAATTTAAACTGGGCAAGGATCCTTTTCAGTCGTTTTTCCTCTATTGCGCGACGTCTTCGCTCCAGGTATATGTTAATGGTGTACAAAAACGGGTTAAGCGCAGCGTTAGTGGGAAGAACGAAAATAGCCATCGCTACATTTACCTCCCCTGGGATGGGGACATCATGCGACGCTAAGATTCCCGTCAAACCGACAGGAAACCAACAGAAAAAATCCGACATCACAACAAAAATTAAACGTCTAGCGATAATAAAATCTTTGACAGTTCTGGAAGTACTTGCTGCAGACATGGAATTAGCACGAACCGACACGTAAATGAATAACTGGCCGATAAATATAAATAGGAAAAATACGAAATTCAGTACAATAATAATACCAAAAGAATAGTTGCGTCCAGGAAAATATTTTCTTGAAGTAGGGAGTGGAATGCATATGCTTGTCTGGCTGTAAAATTCCCAGTGTGACGTCACTGGCAGTAGCGGCACAGTGGCCAGGACGACACCTGTGACCCAGGACAGTGAGCAAGCCACCTGGGCTGAACGTTTTCCAAAGTGCAGATGGCTGAGCGGAAAACGAATGACAAGAAAGCGATCACAGGTGATGAAAAAGATGATGAAAACCGATACTTCTGAAGAGAGTAAACACAAGAAACCCGCCATCTTGCACACACCGCTGTTTCTCCAGGTGACGTCTTCCCACAGGTAAGATCCTTTGTACCTGTGGTCGGCTATGCCGATGACAAAGAGAAAAACTCCCATCAGAAAGTCTGCCAAACACAAGTTGGTCACAAAGACGTTGTAGCCGAAGTTGCTCGCTGTTCTTTGGGAAATTAAGCGGTAGAGCAGGGTGGTGAGGTTTCCGAGCAAAGCAAGCGAGGCAAAGATGGCGAGCCCCACCCGGTACAGGTTGGAGCGCAGCAGATCGTCACAGGAGGACACTTCATCGGATGGAGCGTGACAGTTGAGCACGTTGAAATGACTGGGTAGAGTGGCCGGGCAGCACAGCTTGTAGTTGTCAGCAAATATTGTCTCTAAACGGGTTAAATTTTTGAATAATTTTCTTGGAAATACAAAGATCGGAGAGAGCCGGAGATCTACAATTCGCA
Source organism: Lanistes nyassanus (assembly GCA_004794575.1). Taxonomy (NCBI): domain Eukaryota; kingdom Metazoa; phylum Mollusca; class Gastropoda; order Architaenioglossa; family Ampullariidae; genus Lanistes; species Lanistes nyassanus. The sequence continues at coordinate 47,235 of SMGT01013571.1, forward strand.
TGTCACCCAGTGCAGGAAAACCTTCACCGGTCACGCGATTTAACTGGTTACCAGTGAGATTTAAAGTTTGCAGAGTTGAAAAAAATGTAAAAATACTGAAGTCTATTTCTGGAATGGGGATATAGGACATATGGAGAGCTTTGAGAGGTAATCTTTGTGAGGAGGTCAAGAAAGATAACACTTTCAAAGGATTAAAGCTTATGTTCAGAAAGTCTAAATTAGTCAGACCGGCGAAATGTTTACTGTTTATGTGAGTGAGTTCATTGTTGCTGAGATCTAGAATTCGAAGATTGGGCAACGTCACTTGGTGCAGTTCGGTCAGATTACAGCGGACCAGATTGAGATGAATGAGAAACGTGTTGTTCTCAAGGTCAGCGAGGGTCATTAAGGTATCTCTGAGGTCAAGGTAGCGAAGGTTAGGATAATTTGTTGCATGGAAGACGCCAAAACAAACGAAAGCCCATCCATGGCAGACACAGTTTGATGGACATGTTTCGTTACACAGCATTTCGTCATCACGTTGTAGACACTGGTACACCCCATCACACAAATGACTGTCGTGAACACACACCTGAGAGTCACGACAGCGGTAGAACCCGGGACACGTGTACCTGTCACATTCCGCCTCGTCTTCGTGACCAGGACAGTCGTACAACCCGTTACAGCGGAAGTAGACAGGTAGGCAGACCTGCGGAAGGCTGGCACATGTAAAGTGCGAGTCTGGGCAAGAGAAAGATGAGTTATATGTAATTTCTTTGTGGGGAGAAAACGTGAACGTTCCTTTTGAGTTTAGATCGATTGTCAGCGGAAGTGGAAAGTCAAGAGTGTCGTGCAGAAAGTCGAACTTCGCTGGACACTGGTCTTCGTCCGCATGATCATCACAGTCCACTTGGCCGTCACAGCGCTCCCGCGGCTGCACACACTGTTCACAGGAACACAGACAACGGCATGACTGTTTACGTAGCGTTGGAAGCTTTATAAAGCAGTTAAAAATGTCTCATTGATCTTCAAAAAACGTGCTGTAGTTGTTCATTTGTACGAATAGCTTAATAGTGAAAGTAACGCATGTGAAGCCAAAAAGGCTCCCTTTCTATTTCTATGCCAGAACTGAGGAATAATAATCTAGCGAACGGGGAAAACTAGTTGGGTCCGTGTCTCTACTGATGAGATGTAAAAAAGATGTAGCACCCGTTCAATATTAAATATCGTAAACGGTATTAAAAGAAGGGTTTGATGAAAGCGCACTAACGCTCGAACGCACACACCTACCATTAAAAACTCACAAAAATATAATTATATGAACAAGAAGGAAGAAAGGAAGGAATAATAATGCATGTCATCCTTGTGCCACAGTTAATACTTCTGTGCTCCAATCAGGGGAGTCCTAAATCGACTTCCGTCTAATTAAGATATACCTACTATTGCACCTGTCGGAAAAACATCTGTTGTATTGAGGTACTGATCCAAGCTTCGACATCATGTAGTTACCAGTTTCAGAGCCTTCGTTACAAGTGTCTGCCTTTGAACCCCGACTAATAACCCTATTATGCCAGACGGGTCACCGTTATTTTCTGCCTACATGCATCTATGCATCGTTACCTATTTTACACAGGTGTCATAATGTCACCAAGGTAAGATTATCCACTATCTGCAGAGATAAAATAAACAAAAATAAACATGCGCATTATGGCTGTTCTGTTTTCTTCGTGAAAATCTTTGCAGCACTTTTTGACTGTTGCATTTAAACGACTTTGTGGGAAAAGGACAATTTGTAAATCGAAAGAGAAATGTGTAAACTGTGAAAATGGGATTTAATACAGAGCTGAGACTTTCTGGTATGCAAGAAAGCGTTCGGTTACATAAAATAAAGGACTGCTTTTGCGAATGGCGAATATCTATATGTACAGATGCACTGGCTTCTAAATCTAAGGGTAAATGTTAACTCTTTTATGTAGGACCAAACAGATAGTATTTCACAGAAAATAGTATGTGTATATAAATATATAGTGTAAAAAGTAGATTTCTTAAATTCGACGTTGAGGAGATTAAATGGAGAACGTTGACCTTAAGGTCGTAGGGGGTGGCTGTTTAAGATCCCCCCCCCCCACACACACACGCACTTTTCTGAGGGCCCAGCATCGTGAGGGCGGTGTCAGTCTTCTCTTTCTCGCTGCGCTATTGCCAGAGGGGGAACTGGCCAAGTGTGCTGCACGCTCGGTCATCTAATCAGCGTCTTTCAATTCCGAACCCTGCACTTTAACCACTCGGCCATTCGCTTCCCCAAGAGTCTTGGAAAATACAATTAAAACCATTTCATTTTAACGCCCACTGAAGTAGCCTCTGCACTATGTCTATAAGCCCTACGTTCTTTCTTTATCTGACATCCTACCATAAGTTTTCTACTGCATATTGTGGGTATTTGTATACAGCTGACATCTGAGTTCTTGGTATTTTCCTGTTTTCTCCTGTTTATTTGGCTTATCACTTTTCCCTAACCGATGTAGAACAATATTATGTTATCCTTTTGTATATATATATATATCTGTAATATGCTTTGTTTTAAAAAAGCTATCCTTTCGGTAAGCAAGCCTGAGCTAAGCTCGGACATTGTCTCCCCTTAAAACTCTTCTTGTAAATGACCTCAGTGGTGTGACTGCTTTCTACCTGATAGACTTTGATCTAGAAAAATGTTTTTTTGAAATCGCTCATATAGACTAGATATCAAACTTAAGAATCTACCTTTTTTGTAAAAGCCATTCATCTCATGGGAATCAGTGTTTTGAAATTAAGGCTGTACCCAACGTTTGTGAGCGCTGTAAAATCCCTTGAAAATATAAAATGAAAAAGAAATAAAACAACAAACCTTTCTCTCGCTACATAGGAAAGATGTGACATCACATGGAGGAAAGTTGCAAAACTCTTCGTCACTTCTGTCGCTGCAGTCAGCACGATGGTTGCAGACTAGCGTATACTGAACACTCTGTTGCAAGCTGGCGCATTGAAACTGGGGAGGAAGTGACGTCAGTGGTGCCGCGCAGGAGGCTGTGGTGTCATCGTTGTTGCTCCAGCAGCTAGAGAACTCGTCGCAAGCCAGAAACACGTGTGTGAAGTGATTGTCAGGACAACGTAGGTAAGCAAGCTGTTGAACATAATAACGTTTGCAGAAGGCAGATGGACTACACACAAAAACGAATGAGGACTGACGATGATAATGCACGCTGGGTTATTCAAAAATATATACAATGTAGACTCTGTTCTGGGTAGCGTTCATCTTTCTCCACATTTATTTGACAGACTCCAGCTTATTTTTAATATTATGCCTCAAAGTAAAAAAAAAGAAAGAAATTGTAGTCTCGAAATAGTTAAAGCTGGAAGATATGTCTTTTTTATCCCCTGTGTCCCAGACACGCCGAGAAGACAAAAAAATGTATAAGTAAGAGATTTTCAATAAAAAGGTTTTGTAAGTAAATCATATTAACCGAAATGCCCCTACCTAGGGAGAAACATTTTTGAAGACGCCTGTGCCCTGACACGTCAAGCTAATGATAATTCAAACGTTAATTTGCATATAATGTACTTGATACATTTCTTCTCCACAAACTATAAATTCAAATCAGCTTTACTGTCACCATGGGCTATTGATAGCAATTGCTGATTGGGCCGTACCACTCAGACAAAATGGCTCCCAGAAACACTGCCAGCCAGTAAATTCAGAAGAGTCAGTAAAGCTTACTGTTGCTTGACACAGTATGGGCGTCACAAACTGATGTACGACGAACTTGGTAGAACCTGTGGAAACAGTCTAGTAATCTGTATTCCCCTAAGCTACGAGTGAAACAGTCATCTTCTTGCTTTGTTCTGTCTCTTTCTAACTGAGATCTGTATCCACACGACTGACCGTTAAGGCACAATAGATTCTTTCTGCTCCAGGCTATCGGAGAGCGTAAATCATCATCATCATCATCATCATCATCATCATCATCATCATCATCATCATCATCATCATCATCATCATCATCATCATCATCATCATCATCATTCACTTCTATGAAAGAAAAGTAATCGGATTTCAGGTTTGGTCACAATACGTTTGAGTTAGCTCAGTAGCATGGCCATGTCTTCACTGTCCAAAATCTTCGTCAAATGCTTACCAAGTGACTGCGTCAGTGGGACCATCGTATAAAAAAGTCTAGCAAACAAAGAGAGACATTTATTTTGTCTGTTAAAAACTTCCGTCCAGATTTCAGATGAAGTACAATTTTCTTTACCCCGGCGAGCCGACTGGATGCGACTATTGCGGCCTGAACTTTTGTTGGTTTGACTCCACGATATGGCTTCGACGCGCCGGGAACTTCACACAAGAGGGAAGAGATCATAACCAGTCTATCACAGAGGTCCATATGCAGTGGTACTGGTTTCTGGAGTGACAGTTTAAAGTAAAACTTGAGACTGGTGCATGTGTTGAAATTAAAGCTCATGGAAGACATTGTCATCGTCTTGATGAAGTGGGCGATAGTCCCATCAGACCACACCCAGCTCTGTCGATACCTGCAAATTAACTTCATTTTAACTGCAGCAACTTTTCTGTCTGTTGGATATTTCACTCCTGCTCAATAGCTAAAGGGAGGTAAATACACACAAGGTGCTGCCTAAGATCAATACAGAAGGATATTTCTGATGTCCGCTTTACCAAAACTTCGGCGCTAGTAGTTATTTTATGCAAGAAAGTTTTCCACTCCGTTGCCGTCGCCATGTCACTTGCTACCGATAGTAGGTAGGATCGTAAGTTCAGATCAGGTTGCGGACGCACGCACCTTCTTTGACATTTTACTTCCCAGAATGCCCTTTCCCCTCCCTTCCTACCTCCCCTCATGTTACAGCCTTGGCATCGTCAAGCTATACCACGTACCACAAGCCTCGTGCCCTGTACTGAGAAAACAAAAGGGAAAAGACGAATGTGGGTTCCACAGTGTATTGCTTATCGAAACCACTTGGGAGCATACGTGTGTCTTCTACAAGAACACGACTTCACCGAATGCAGACTCTTCTTGCGAATGTCGCGTGACAGTTTCGTGGAGTTACTGGGTAAACTTCCCGTGATAACTCCAACAAGAGGTACTGGCAGCGCTCAACATAACCGTACGCAGACTCACGTGACCAAGGGAGCTTACCCTACCCAAACAGGTAGCAAAGAGAGGGCCGAAAGAAAGGGACGTGGCAGATCCTCTAAAAAAAAAAAAAGATCTTCCATCCCTTTCTTTATAAAGACGCTAGTCTTCACACAGCTAGCCCTCGGTACACAACGTGTGCATACAGAGAATCCCTATTAAATGTAGTCACCCGCTCACTAAGCGAGTGCTGACAACTGGGATCCAAGCGTTCGGTCCTCATTTGTTCTTTATCAATTATAATTTGCACCTTGAGGATTTCATGTATTTGTCATATGTTGTGTTTGTCTTGGATCCTAGTTGTCAGCACACGCTTAATGAGCGGGCTGACGACATTTAATAGGGATTCTCTGTATGCACACGTTGTGTACCGAGGGTTAGCTGTGTGAAGACTAGCGCCGTTATAAACAAAGGGATGGAAGATTTTTTTTTAGAGGATCTGCCACGTTCCTTTCTTTCGGCCCTCTCTTTGCTACATGTTTGGGTATGGTAAGCTCCCTTGGTAACGTGCGTCTGCATACGGTTATGTTGAGCGCTCCCAGTACCTCTTGTTGGAGTTATCTTTCGATCATTTAAGCGCTCGGTCGTCATTTGTTCTTTATTAAACTTCCCGTACTAAATCTCTGAATAGTCAGGTGATTTGTTGTCGTATATGCTGGGATGCTACTGCCAGAGATCAGTTAACTGGAAAATCATTTCTTCTGACAAGATGACTGTCAGTCGAAGGCCTGACATGATAACGACCAGCACTAGACCACTCTGCACTAAATAGCAGGATTTTTTTCTGATTGGCTGACACATTTGACTTGCAACATTTTGAGCCCCTGCTAGAAAATAGCGCGGCGTGGTATCCACGTAAAATGTTGAGAGGCCCCTTGCAACATTTTCTCTCAACATTGCAACTTCCATATATGGTAAATATTGCGCGTTCAACGTTGAGAGCATTGCTAGTGTAAATAGCCCTTAACCGGGAGAGGAGGAACCGCAGAAAGTTAAGGAGGGAGATCGAAGGAGCGGACAGACAACCGTCTAAAGCAGAAGGCAAAGATCCAGCCTGGAAGGGAGACTGCCTGCAACTGAACTCTAGGAGAGCGAGTTCAGAGGTCCAAGGTCGACTGAGAAGTGTCCCACAGCGCGGTGGCTGTGGCGACATCAGGGATAGCGCTTGCGTCTCTCGGTAAGCTGTGTCCAGAGACAAAGGACACGAAGGGAGATCGGCGATACGAGTCTGGTTCTACCAAAGAGCAGCCAAGAGGACTTTCTGACGTCAGTCTTCTAGGACAACAGAGAGTGTCGCCCCTTTTTATGAGAACAGATTTTCTTTTACGTCGTGTGAACTGTACAAGCTACCAGGTGAAAGCATTATTTGTTCTAGACGTGGTCATTGTGTGTGTGTGCAGTTGGGACAGGTAGGTGTTTCTTCATTGTCATGACAGTAAAGCAAGTGATGGCATGAAACGCATGTTAGTTAGGCAGAAAGAAAGTCGGGGTCATATTCCTTTAATGAGGTTAGATTGCTATTCATTTTGTAAATACTCGGTATCTGTAAAATAATAGACTCTTTTCTTTCACTGTATTACGGAGTCTTGTCATTCCTTTTGTTGCGGGTAGATTGTAGGTGGATGGGGGCTCATGCCACGGTGTTCTGCGAGATAAGCAACACAGTGATAAATAGTCTCCACCCACCCATATGTCGTCACCTTAACGCCAGTCTTGCGGGGCGAGCGAAAGGACGACGCGTTAAAGGAAAAATAAACCCCCATGTGATGACAACTTGAAAATAATATAAAACTGATAAACGCTTACTATGAAGATACTGTGGGAAGATACGAGTAAATACTTACATTGAAGCTATTACAGGAGGTGTCGCCTTCGCTCCAATGAAAGCAAACAAATTTGCTGTCATAATCACGTCTATTACCGCATCCCACAGTGTTCTCGTGCTCAGATTGGGCAGCAGTCCTCCCCGTTCCTGACACCATCTGCTCGCAACATTCCAGGATGCCTCTTTCTCCCCTAAACTCACCAGTGAAAAACAGCGGCCGTCGGCCTGAAATGTTCCCGGGCTGCACGTGTCACTGCCTGGCCGGCACCCAGCCTCGTCTTCGCCTCCCACACACTCGGACACAAAGTTACACGGGAAATGTTGCTGCATATCAGGCCAGTGCACGGCCGAACAGTTCCATCTGCCGTCAGACAACTGAACGGGCAGCGCTGACACGTTGTGGAATGAAAACAAAATTCTGAAATATGTCTGACTGTATGAATTGTAATTTCTGTACTGCACGTATACACCTCCGACGTGAATAAGTGGGTCTGTAAATGAATACTTGTCTAACGAGCAAATGTTATACACTGTTGAGTTATTGTCAGTGTGGAAGATAACCAAGTCAGGACTTCTACCATTTTTAATGCAGTTATAGTTATGGTCAAAAGCGTATATGTTAACAACAACAGCAAAACCATCTGGAGCTGCCAGATATGTCCAGGTGTTTGTAAAGGGAATAAACTTTCTGTTTTTCCATCCTTTTGATATCTCTAAATTACCTGTGACATCAAATAAAAATGTGAAAAACAACAACAATGGAGATAAAAACGCAGAAAATACAGACGAAAAAAGAAAGAGATGCAAAAGAGCAGACACAATCATTATGACAAACTCTTTTAAAGCCTCCATACGTTCTGTGACTTTGAAGTGAGTATATTATAAAAGAGGTTGTAAACAATTGTATTAACATTACATTGAGATTCTGTAATGTTTACACTAATTCATTTTAATCTTATAATATATGCTAAGAAATTCGCTTGCGCTGACACTGCGCTAAACTGAGTGTTTACGCTAAGAGGAAACGCGTATATCTCGTGTAAATGCCGAATCTTTCGCGTAGTATGATAACCAAAATTGTTGAAGAATAGGCTGACTGAGACATGGCGCAATTATGTGCCTGATCTTTAAAGTCTAAGATATTGAACTCGTCCGTAATCAATGTACAGAAATCATATACCTGTCTGCTGAGAAACCTGATGGTTTATTATACACCCAACTGAACATTCGTCTCTTTGCTTGAATATCATTTAGCCTTATCATCCATGCGTGTAGTTCAGATTTTGTTCTGAGGCTTTGATTACAGACTGAAGATCCAGAATGGCAATATATTATAGAATGGGGTTAGGACATGAAATATTCAATCTGTAGACATGTAAAAGGGTAGAAAAATACCCATTGTTTTTTTAAATTGTAGGATCTACGGACAAGACTTGACAGAAGCCTTCCTTTTATGGCGCCCGTCTTGCATCTTAGCATAATTTTCTTTCTGCTTGAAGGAAATGTTTACCGAGAAACCACTGTTTTGAAAATACTCAGTTTTGAAAATACTCATTGTTTAGATGATTTTCTGGCCTAATTAAGAACCGTCAGACACTTTACTGAGGGTGCCTTTTATAATGCCTAGGAAAATAGTATATTTGAATTATGACCTCAGGTCGCACGTTATGTCTACAAGATGCAAGTTTCTGTACTTGTAATGCTTTAATTAGCTAATTAAGCTAGGATTAACCACCATCAAAACATTACGAATGCAAAAGTGATTAAACCGGTCAGATTTTATACCTGTAGATCGAGACGTGAAATTAGCTTGCATCTGTGAACGAGCACTCTCTGGGACTGCCGAGAAGTTGAGATGCAGATTAAAGACACTGGTAAACGTAGCCATCTCTACTTGAATGTTGACGCTGCTAGAGTAAGTAATGAACTCTGTTGGCCAAAACATAGGATTGCCATCAAACAGAATGTTGTTGTCCTCGTCGAGCAGTATTCCTCTAGACTGCATTTCAGTCCAAGAAACCGTGTCAACCGTCTGCACGTGCGCCACCATTCCTGGCGGGACTTTAAGCTCCACGTTGCACGTTAAGAGGCGAAGACTGTTTTGAGTTTCACTGCTTGGTGTGAAAGAAATGAGGATAGTGCCGTGGCTTCCTCTAACCTCATATTTGCCCGACTGCTCGCTGCAGTCTACAATGTTCAAGCTGAAATAAACTGAACCAGTATTTGTATCTGTGGTAACAAATGTGTTTGTGGCTTGCAGCGTGTTGTTGTTTAAATCGTTTTCGTAACTAGGAAAAGACTCTCCTGTTACCAAATTGTCATATCGGTTGCTATGCACGTGCCAATTTCCTACAGTGGGAAAACCATGCATGTAACTACAATGCTCTGATGAAGAGGAAACATTATCATGTGTCACATTCCTTTCAGAAGTGCTTTCTGTTTTAGACATGTTTTCTTGGTTTGCAGAGCTGTTTGCATTTCCTGCCCCGACGTTGAAAAATGTAATAGATGTTAGAACACGAAGCGTCACATGTGGGCTTATTTTCATTGTGAAGACAGTCTTGGATTTCTGAAAATGATCAAAAGATGATATTCTTAGAAAAACCTAGACATTCGTTGCCTTTGCTCCGATAGATGAAAGCTTTCAAATAATAAAGCTACGTCTTTGATTCGCTAGAGACACGAAGATCATCTGGCTGCAGTGTTATCATAAACAACAACAAAGCAAACTAGTTCACAACAAACGAGTATCAGTTGACATCTTGACAAAAGATAATGATAGCGACAAGAGGTGAAAGCTGAAAAAGAGAGAAAGAAACAGAATGAAAAAATAAGCAGAGAAGAACAAGAATGGAGCAGAGAGAACAAGCGAGAGAGAGACAGAGAGTGGGCGGAGGAGGGTGAGTGGGAAGGGGGCGGTCAAAACGACGCAAATTCTGCAACAACTTTTTTTCCTTCTCAGGTCATCCTGGGCAATCCATTTCCGTAATTCAAGCTCACAGTAAAACGGTTTATGAGAACCATGTGACTGCAAGAGTGTCGGAGCATGTCTTGTGTCTTTCAGTTTTCCACTTCCTGCTAAGCAAGTGTCTGCTTTTGAAACAGAAAAAAATGCCATGAATTTTGTCCAAGCATTTGTAATCATCTTCATGTGACAGAGGGAGAGACGGGGAGAGAGGGAGAGAGAGAGAGAGAGCATTGTGGTACAGGAACGTCCGGTTGGGGGTGGGGTGGGGGGTTGTTCGTGTAACGCGAAAAGTAGCTTTGACGGTTGAAATAAAATTTTACAGTTTTCGACACACCTGCAGCACCGAAATATGGCCTCAACGTTATATATAACGTCACGTGATCACTTGTCATTTCACCCCTACTGTCCGATGACATCACTACGGTATTATTAACTTTCCTCGTAAACGACCACAATTACTACCACCATCTCTGTCACCATCGCCTCAACTACTACTGCTGCTTTTGCTGGTGCAGTCGCGGTAGTGGATGCCGTTCACAGCAGTATGCATGTCGTAATGACAGAAAAGAAGTCTCAATCTTTCGACTGGGTGCCGCCGTACGGGTTCCTACTTTAACAATATTCAGCAGCACACCACAGAATCCAAGCAGATTTCTCTGGACTTCTGGGAGCCACCCTGATTTTCAATGGCAGACGACCGCACACATATTTACACATAGCACAACGGTGAGACTGACAAGTCACTCCTAGCTATGTAGCTGACTAGATTCTAGTCTCGCAAACACCTCACAATACCACATGCAACAGGACACCTTTGCTTCATTTGACGCTCCCAGCGGGGTCTGAAACACAACGTTAGTCGGCTGTTTCAAGTTATTTCTGTGGTAAACCAGCAAAGCACAATGGTTTTGATTTCAACTAAGCGATCTTATAAACGCTTTCGGATTTTTTTGGTGGGGTGGGGGGGGGGGGGCGATGAATGGCCATATATACTATTTTAAAGTTTTCTTCGAGAAGGTGTAGACACCAAACAATGATTGACTAATTCCCTCCAGGATAAAAAGACATTTGCCTCGGTTTTATTGTGACAAACAAAATGCCGTAAAGCTTGCAATGCCTGGGATTGCGATGATCGGTTTTCACTATTTCTGTCCTAAAACGGCCGTTACGTTCATTTTTAATTTCAGCTGATGTGAGTTCTAAATAAAGCTCAATGAAGTAAAACTGTTTTCTGACACATGGCGCCCGAGTAATGAACCCTGTAAAGAAGCTTTGTGTAATCTACAAAAAAATTAAACAGATATCGCGACAGACAACAAGCATAAGAAAAAAATTTCGTTACAGAAAAGCACGTTTCTCCACATGCTTGGCGCGTGTTTGGCATTAAGAAAAACGAAACATTTGAAAATTGTTCAAAAAAGGTTATAGAGGCAATGAGAAGTATGTAGAGTTTTTCATTTTATATTTGTTTTCTGTGTGCGGTTGCACATGTTTAAAGTATGTCTGGTGCTTTTTTAAAAAATGAAACGTTTTCAATGGTTCAAAATAAGTTGCACAGACAAAGACGTAAGTAAATAAGGCAGTTGTTTTTATTTTATTTTATTTTATTTTATTTTATTTTCGCTTTGCGTGTGCGAGAGCGCGTGTCTCCACATGGTTTAGAGTGTTCGGCGTTCAGATGAAAATCAAATGAATCATTTTCCAAAAACAAAACCCTACAGAGACAACAATGGAATATTTTGAGCTATTTTATTTTACGTGTAGGGGTGCTTGAGTAGGGAGATTGTTTCCCGCTTTCTGCGTCTATTGTGGCTTTCTGTTCAAGAGGCTGGCTGCGTTCTTCTCAACACGCCCGTCTGAATCTTTCTCTACGATTTCATTCTGTTTCAGAAATTTCCGCTCTTCGCCTTGTAGCACAGTTTCTGCCATGTATTGGAGACTGGCCCGTCGCATTCCAGGTATGTCGATCTGTACATAACTGCAAAGGAAATCGGATATCTCATATATAAAAACACTAGGCATGGCGTATTCTGCCAGGCCTAGTCGGCACAATTCGGCCGCTCGACGCTGCCCTTCACGACACACACACACAATAAACTGTCCCACCACGCAATGGCCGACACGCGTGCACACCAGTGCTAAAGAAGTACAACTGCAAGAGCGACTGTCAATACAGTGGGGTCCCAATTTACGAACTTCATTCGTTCCGGCGCGGTTCGTAATGCGAGTAGTTCGTAAAACGGATCCCGATTTCACATACATTTCTATGGGATAATATTTAATGCGTTCCAGATCCCCGCCCCCCACCAAATTTTTAAAATATTTTTTTTAAAATACACGTTTAAATGACCAGAACCAGGGGACGAAAACCATCAACGATAATGTCAATCAAAATAAGCCAAAAAAATTTTCTTTGGGGTTTTGAAAAAAAAGCTTCTGACATTGAAGAAAAACATTAAAGAAAAAGGGGGGGGGGGTGGGGAATCGCTCGCGCGCGTTCGGTTCGCAAGTCGCGTTTCGTATTTCGAGTCACTTTCCAATACGAACGGAAAGTTCGCAGATAGAAGTGGTTCCTAAGCGGGACACCACTGTATAATTATATATATATATAAAACAGAATTTTTTAATTTCTGTATCCGAAGGATTATGTAGTTCGAAGACTTTAGACAGCGATCGAGTTAATGTGCGCCAATGACTCTTTTTAACGGTAACTATATAGTCCCTGTTGAAAAATATGTATAGGGACTGATCGATCGGCTGTTCGGGTATTGTGTACCCGCTCTTGTGGATACATCAGTGTCTAATCTCTGACGTTGCACAAATGATCAGAAAACTCCAAACACACGCTGATTAATTGAAGCTGATCATGTTATAGCAAGGCGAAAGCTTACAATCACTACTTGTCACTTGATGTGACCTCGGACCCCAAAACACAAAGAGGAACAAGGTAAATGATAAATTTTTGAATATTTGTGAGCAGACTTAGAATATGCCCACTGACGAGGTAGCACCTTCAACAGCACAGAACTCTGAAACCCCGTCTATTTTGTGATCTAATGGAAGGAACTCTGTAGCAAAATGATTCTAGCATAGGAAAACACCAGCGACATCCCTTTCCAGTGAATCGCTTTCGTCAGCGCCAAATAGTGAGCACAGCACCGAAATCCAACTGCAACGGTCGCAATACACACATATATTCTACGCTCATTTACTAGCGTGCAGTAGGGGAGGATAGTTTGAGATCGTAACACTGAAGATCATGTGCCAAATATCTATCAAGTAATGAACCAGTTTTATGGATAATAAATGGATAGTGTTTTAAGATACAAATGTGTGGCGTTTTTCTAGTTTTTCTGGGCATCAGAATCGGACGAAAAACCTCGGGAAAAACTGAAATATGTACATTTACATGAATATTGACTCTGTAAGGAAAAGAGGACCGAAAACACTCCCATCATTATTAAAGAGAGAAGAAACATGCAACAGCGGCTTGGGGTAAATAAAAGGTAACAACAAAGAGACTTGGCAGAGCGAGATCAGACTTGAACAAGATGTCAGCTTTTCAGGTCATCGCCCCATCTTCAGGATGACAGATTTGTTTGTTATTTGTTATCTGTTTGTGCCGTCCTGAAAAAGAAGCGATGCCCCGCAACCTTGACAACTTGTCTAACGCCCTTAATTGTTTGCCAACCTGCTGTGCAGCACGTAAAAGTTCCTATTCACTGGAGCCAATCCAATGACTAGCTCTATTTCGGAAGTCTTTCCGTGGGCGGGCCAGGGAGGGGGAGGTGGGGGAGCTTGAAAAAGCGCAGAAAAACTGGAGCCAATCAAAGTACAGTCTTACGTAAAATATGCTTATCTCTAAGGGTCACCACTGAAAACGTCGCAGTTTCCTGGAAGATCTTTACTGCCTATACACCACCCCACCCCTCCCCTAACCCCTAGCCCCCACCCTAACCCCGCCCCTTACCCTTTCCCTACCCCCCCCCTTCCGAAACATCCCCTCTCCCACCCACTCCCGGAAAGATCTGCGAAATATAGCTCGCCATTTGTTTAGCTCCGCTTTTTACACATCCTAATTACAGCTCGTCATTTGATTGACTCCAGTGAATTAGAGCACTTTACGTGCTCGGGATGTTTCTGGAGGAGGGGGGTTTAAGGGAAGGGTAAGGGGTGGGGGTAGGGCAGGGTGGGTTTAATTAAGGTGGTGGTGGGGGGGGGCCGGTTATAGGCAGTATGATCTTTTAGAAAAATGCAGCGTTTCCCATTTTGATAGCTTTTTCAAGCCCGTGTACTAGCTGGCCAAACTTTCCTACTTTCCTTTTCCCCACTGTGCGAAAGAGTAGCAGCGGCCTTCACTTGTTCTGAACCGCCATTCTGCAGTGGTCCATTTGCTAATTTGATGATTTCAACTGCATGCATTGAGCGAGAGAAAGCCGAGATTCGAGACATACAAAAGGGGACAAAAAAGACAGTGAGACTGAGACAGATATAAAGACGACGAAGAGGGAAAGAAAACGAAGACAAGTTTGAACAAAAAATTGGATCGAGTTACCATAAACGAATGTGAATGAACTATAGTGCACATAGAGCATGGGCAAGGTGGGGCGGGGGGTATTAAACTAAACCATATAGCGGCATCAGTCAACGCGAATGCACGTGTCACGAGTGCAAAAGCATCCCAGAATATAATCTTCATATCATGGTCTATCCTTTTTTGTACGGAGTTCTGTTGAGTGTTCTCTGTTGTGATGTATTAATGCTTCATTTGTAGTTTGTTTCGTCTACCGTACCTTTAATTGCTATAGATTTTCCCATGCGCAATAACTATTCCTTCACGTTTTTGTTGTTGTTTTTAGGGGTAGGGTTGACCTTTCGCAATGTCGTGAATAAGGATCGCGCACTTTTTCTAACATTAGCAGCCAAAAAATCAGATCTTTGAGCCACGTCAAATCAATTGAATGCGTGCGATAAGAAGTCAATACGACAATTAATCAAGTCATGACCGATCGAAGCTTACAATACTTTGCACCTGATGATAAGCACAGATTAGGTCTAATGTACATGCGTCGCACTTTTATAAACCAGAAAAATCCCTTTTACCCTTCCTCGTCTTCTTTACATTTGCTGATATGTTATTACATTATATCATTACTGCTTTTTGTTTGGGGGGCTCTCGTCTATCGCCGTGTGTGTGCTCTCGCCACATCGAGAAACGAGAAAAGTGGCGTGATGATGATCTTTACACCGCGTGAAAACTAATGACGTAGTACACAACTACGCATTGTCACGACATCCGGTTGATAAAAAAAAGGGGTGATTGATGAGGACGCAAGCATAGTTTCCGCTAACCAGGATCGAAACTTGGAGGTAAGATTGTAATCTAGGAACTTTTACTCTAGATTTTTACAGAATTAAAGAGAATGTCACCAAGTAAGGTTTACTGGATGAATTAACGCTTTGGTTCATGAGGGCACAAACTGACGGCTTTCTTACCGAGTCTGCAGCACAACTGGACCGAACCAGACAATCGTCAATCAGATCATAGGACACACTCATAGATGAGACTGGAGTTGAAGAAGATATCTCTATCCTCAGTTTTCGAAGTAGACATTTACCCCACAGCATGACATCCTCTTAGGCTACATCTTGCGTCTTAGGTAGGATATATTTATTGTCCGAATTGGCAGCATAGGGTCGGCAACGGCATACGCCTCTCGAGGTACGAGTACCGAGCTTGCTACAACGATCAATGAGATTTAAGATGCAACGTAAGCAAGTGGTACAAGAGTTTAGCGTCTTCACTTCAGTTTCAAGAATACTGTAGGAGATCTACTAGAAATAATCATAGTAAGCTGATTCCCTTACAGAAGACCCAACTGCCCCTAACCCCATCGTCGTTAAAGTGGTGTAACACTTTGAGTGGATATTCTATATAATGGACAATAGCACAAATATAAAATATAATACTTGTTCTTCAAAAGTGAAGTGAAGCAATGAGTTCATGACTTCACTTACTGTTGGAGCAGCAAAAGCAGTCGTCATCATCTAAGAGACTTTGACACAATAAACCATTCACAGTTATAATATTTAATATAGTTTTGGGTTTGTTAATTAATTTTAATCTGTTCTTATTCTGCAAGTTGTTAGTAAGTGTTAACATACATTATTAATAACTGCACAGTACATGTGTGTTACTGTCTTCAGAAGTGTTTCTAATTTTTATGATTTTTATGTTGTATGGTAGGCGCACGTCTATAGCCATGAGTGCAGATGTGGAGAGAGGAATGGAAAAAGTAGCAGTCGGTCGAAAGCGAACACATAATGGTCGCCAAATCAGCAAAATTCCTACACATTTTGAAACAGTAAGTGTGCCATATGTGGTTCAAGATGACAGACAATGTTTCCAGTCACAGGTCAAGATATCATATTGCAAATTTTTAAGATCACAATTAACCTGTTAATTCTTATTAGTCTATACCTGAGTTATTAGGTTTGCATCTAAAATGCTACCAGTTGATTTCTTCATACACGTATATAACGTGCAGCTGATTCTGGTGTTGTATGCTGTTATCTTTAACCTCAATTACAATGCCATTGTCAGAGTGTTTCCTTCAGGTTTGCATATCTATGCTGTGTCACTATTCAGCCGTTTACTGCCACTGAGGTCAAGGGTTACTGGGGTAATTGATCAGAGATACAGAACATAGGATAGCCACCGTGTATTGTTCTAAGCCTTTAAATGAGCAGGGCCAGCTGTGTGTGTCTTTAGGTTTGTGTGACAGTGTGTGCTGGGGTTTTTTTGTGTGTGCCCTGCTACATATTAAAAGGGCCCTTATTAATTAGATATGTTAATTGATGAAGAAACAGCAAGTGAAAGTAAACAGGATGGAGAGGCCAGTGAGGGGTACATGTGTTCATTACGGATGAGGACCGTCAACTTCAATATAACAATGTTTATAAGGCCAGGCCCTGATCTTGTTGATCTCATTTCACGAATGATGGAGAGATTTTAAACCAGTCATTGCAAAATGCAGTTCATTCTCTGTCTCTAGTACTTTCATTAAAGTAAGACAAGCTGCTGGGGCCTGATCCTTGCACTTTACAAAGCCACCCTTGTATTTCTGAAGAGGGTCATTTTGACCCTAAATTTTTTTTTAAACCCAACATCGCTGAATGTTTTTTTTTCTGCTTTTATCTTCCTGGTGGGAGAGGGTGGATGAGCGTTGAAAACGTGACCGTTTCTGTCTTGTAGTAAATATATTTAGTTTGGGCCAGTTTCTGTGTTGTTTTCGCATTGCCTTCGCAGCAGCTGGCAGTTGTTCCTATGATTAGATGTCTGCTGTGGTAAAACATGCTTGAATTTGAATTGGCACATACAAAAGAGCAGTCGAAGAGAAAATACATAATACTATGGGTCTTGCTACATCAGTGACTGGGAAATGGCCATGCCACCTGTTTTCTCGCCGTCACTGACACTGGTTAGATCCCCAAAAAACCTTCACCAGACGCCTCTCCTAACCAACCAAGAAATAAAAAAGTGGGGGGAATTGGCATGGATTTTTGTATTATGCAGCTTGCAAGTGTGTGTGCTTGCTTGATAACTCACTTTTTATTCACTTCCCCTATCATCCAAGTAATTCTAAATTCTACTTACCCATAGAGGACTAAACACTTGACCAACATAAGAATCTGCACAGAAATTATGTGAAAATATTAAACTACCCTGGGTGGATAACCAATCATTAGTATCAAACTCTGTAACTGTAAGTAAACTGTAACTGAGTTTCTGACAAAATGGAATGCAGTTTCTTAGCAACAGTTTCTAACAAAGTAGCAGATAGCTGTCTGTTGTGTTTGTTTCAACTGCCTGTTTCAAATGTTTGTTCCATCCATCTTTTCCAACTGTTCTTTTTGTTCCAATTATCTGTTGCAACTGTTTGACAGAATGTGGGTCCTGCACCTTACCATTACGAACCACTTGCAGTGCGAAATCGTGAAGCTTGTGACTACTCTTTTCGAATCTCTGTGGAAGATGCAAAGCAAGGACTTGGTGTGTACATTGTGTACATTCATCACTTTACTGGCTTGTGCGCATGTGCGTGTATTGGTGGTGTGCACTAAACAGATTTGTGCATTTTCTCTTTATAATTTTTATTGTAGATAATGGCTTCCTAAGTGAACTTTGAGTCATTTAAATGCAAAATCTGTTGTTACTTTCTCTATTTTTCCATATAGCATCACGACCAGTACGAGTATACTCTGATGGGATTTATGACATGTTCCATGCGGGGCATGCTCGACAGCTGATGCAGGCAAAGATGGCTTTCCCAAACACTTACCTTATTGTTGGAGGTGATTTCTTTTCCCATCTGGATTTACAGCAGTAATAATAAGTAAATGTTTTGAAGATTGGATGCCTTACTGAAGAGCAACCACAGATGTACTGCGCAACATGGCAATTACAAACAAAAGGGTTCCCCGTTTAAAAAACATTGTATGCTTTCATGGACATAAATATAAAAACTGCGTATAACATTTGGAAAATGTATGTCTCTTTCAGCACATATTTCTCAGTTGATCATACATAAATTTTGAACAGGCCAAACTTTTAGTCACCAATCATGTAGTAGTTAGAAAACAAATTCATAAAAAACATACTAGCTGCTTCTCTTGAATGTGTGATTTCTCAAAATTGACTAGCTGTGGGTTTCACTCGTTTCATAATGGTCATTTCAGAACACCGAAAGGACAGCTGATCATGCTTAGTAAGGTTATATCAGGAACGGTTTCTCACTTTCTGTAAGACAAGCCTTCGAAAGCAAGATTTACAAAGTAGTAGAATAGCATAAAGAGTAGCTTGAGCAGATGGCAAAAGTGACACAGAAAACCAAAAAAAAAGTCTTGTCAAAACATTTAATTTATAAAGTTTGAGCAAGTTGTGAAAAAATTACCTCCAGATATTATGATTCCATGAAGCCTGGAAGAAAGTGCTCATCCATGGATTAGCAAACGTGGCAGAGTTCTAGCTGGGCCTGTGCACAGCCTCCCACGCCCATCACCAACCCTCAGCCTCTGAAACATCAGCAGATGCCAGTAATAACAATGTAATATCAGGGTGTTATTGTTATATTGCTACATTTTCTGTTACTACGTTGATGATCCAGCTTATCAGTTTAGGATCATGAACATTGGAAACACAGAGAGGCCAGAACACTGTCATTTACATTTTCAGACTGAATACACTGTTGAACCTTGTTCTGGACTCACATTTCAAAGAAGTCAATATGGCTGTCAAAGGAAATAAATGTACAGTAATGTATACAGTTCTGTCTTATTACTTTTTTTTTTAACTGCCCCATTTTTGCGACTTTTGGCAGTGGTGTCTGCTTAACATCAGTGGCAGAGCTTCTCAGCCAAGAGAGTTGTCAGTACTCGAGATGATTTTACAGTTAACTTGTACACTAATACTCTATGTCACAAAATAATCTGCAGTTCAGCTATTGCTGGCTTGCCTGGCCTAGTAAAAAACTCTTAGAGAAAATATAGCAAGTAGATCTACTTAGTAAGTCTAGTCAGGGTGGAGAGGGCAGGTTTGAATGTGGAATATGACAGGATTTGTATCCATTTTCTTAGGTTTTCTTATTTGCCGTAACACCGCACAAACATATAAAACCACGTTCACATCCAGAACAAAAACATACAGTTTCCTTGTTACAGGGAGAGAATGAATAGGGAGGGGTCATGTCTCGAAAGCTTTCTCAGCATATTCATTAACATATGCAGGACTGTTGAGGTTTGTTTCTCTTTTTAAAAAATGGGGGGTGGGCATCAGCCTAAAAAAAAAAAGGAAATCACTTGCAACAATTTAGACTTATAGGTGATGGTCACCCTTGATTTTCTTTTCTTTTTTTTTTTTTTTAGCCATGGGAACCCTGACACGTATGCACATTCAGAGAGAGAACAAAACCACAGTTACAGTATGACACCTATTCTCTCTGTCTTTCTTTCTCTCAGGCGCCTGTCTTTATGGAAGTTAATGTTCCTGAATCTTTTTGTACCTTCTGTTACCCCAGAGGAAATGAGCCGAGCTTAATACTAAAAGTAAAACAAAGTCAGTTTTATGCGTCATTACCTCTTTATCAGGATGCAGTACACAAGACAAAGGCGGGGGGAAGTGAATACGAATACGAATGTTTATTCTTAAGGGCCATGCCCCCCTTAGAAGGAAGTGTACAGACAAATACATAGACTTTTAAAATATCATAGGCTGCAAGGGTGGTCCAAAATGCAAAACATGATCAATAAAATAAACTATGATAATGCAATTTCTCTAGCCTTGAATGCTTTATATAGGAAAATACAAAATGCTTTAACAGTATCGGGGTTAGTGGCAGACATCAGCAAGCACAGGCGGAAGGTGAAGTGAAGAGAATTAGAGAAAGAACAAATTGAGGAAATATGGAATTGGAAGTGAAATCAACGTGCAGGTGCATGTGGATCTGTTTATGTAGTTCTGATTGTCGGGAGTTTTCTCCTGTCCTCCGCATTCCTTTTCCCCCGGCAACCTTTGCCACCCTCTGCCCTCCTTCCCCCTTCATGGCGTTGAGATTTTTGCTGACCGGGTGAACTCTAAACATTTCTTGTCCTTGCCATGATTGGTTCTGAGTGTTAATGTTCAGTGACTATCCAATGCTAGTTGTTAATATTCCTTAGAAACATCAGATTCTTACTTGGACAGCTGGAGAGAAGAGTACTTTCAACCATAAATGATCATTTCCAGTGTGCAGTGATGAACTGACTAACAGAAAGAAGGGAAGGACGGTGATGAATGAGTTTGAGCGATATGAAGGTGTGCGTCACTGTCGTTATGTCGATGAGGTGGTCACCGACGCTCCTTGGACTTTGGACATGGAATTCCTTACTTTGCACAAGGTTAGTTTACTATTTTTCCCACGTTAAATAGCAAGATCCATAAGGAAAGGGGATCCTTAGCTTATCTTTTCCGCAAGTACTTTGACTGACGTCGTGACTGCCTGTCTGCATTAACTTACAACTTTCTCTGTTCATCGTCTCTTATGATACTTTTCTACCCACCTGTGAATGACGGACGATCTGTATCCTAACCTGTTGGTCAGTGTTGCGTTCATCTCTCCCTCTGTGTGTGTGTGTGTTCGTTGTTTTTATTAGAGTGTCTGTGTGCCCCGCGCGAAGTGTGCATGAAATGTGTTAAAAATCTACATTTATTTATTATTATATCCCCCATCTCTCCTCACCTTCACTTAATCTCAAGGTTACAGTTTAACAGATTTAGCACTTTTTATATAAAAGACACCATCTTATTCCCATTTCCGTCTAATGACTGGCATCGGGGTTGGCTATTATGACTGCTCAAGATCAAGTTTTTTAATTTTATGACTGAAGTGACTTTCTCTGGTGAACAGCTTTGCAGCATTTTAAACTGTGATCTTCATTGTTGTTGCCCCACAGGTTTAGTAATTGAAGTATTAAAACAAACATGCAATCTGTCAGCTAAAAAGCAGACTAAAAAACAAAAGTATTTCCCACCTGCAGACTGGACAACACAGAGTCATTGAGCCTTCTCTGCACCAGTCATCAGCTGACAAGAAAAAAAGGACTTGTTAGCGTCATGCTGATGATTTGATTGGTTAGTTGTGAGTTCAATCTCCCTTTCCACCTGTGAAGTGTGGATGGGGGTCGTAGTACAGGAGGGGGAGCCGAAACCCTAGGAGGTTGTAGCAGTAAGTTTTAAAAATACTAGAGTAGACAGCATAGACTCTTGTGCCATGTCTTATGTGACACAAGCACTCAAGCGGCATATGAACCAGATAAAAGTAGCATGAACTGTTCCACCGTTAAACAGTGTTTACAAAACAACAAAGCCATCCATATATACATCCAGCCATGCCAGCACATTATGGGTATCAGTGGTTGTCTTGAACTGCAGCAGATACTGTGCTAGCAGAGAAGGGGTGGGGAGAGAGAGAAAGAGAGAAAAAACCACAACCATTACGTCGACAGTTCAGAGTAATATGTGTCCCCGCAAATGTGTGAGAAGCAACTCTAGATACATGCAGAGTACAGTCTCTCTCAATGTGGACTAGCTACACTCTTTCCAACCACCCGATTTTCATAGTACTAGCAGACACTCCGGCAGGCACTGATATACATTGGGAAATTTTAAGTCAAGTTAGAAGCCTCTAAGGTACTAAGTTCAGTCATTTGAACAATTGCAGCAGAGGTGTGTAAAGAACTGTTCTGTGTCTCAAGGACTTGTTCTTAAAAATGATGCTACTGTTTGTCCTTGGTCGTCTTTCACTGAAGTATTTGTCACTAATATGTGTGATGCTTTAAATAATGTGCTTGGATTCTGTGTTGCAAACAGAGGGGCTGATCGGAGAGCTGATAACACACATTGGGGGTGGGGTAATTTATGCTAAAACATTTAAGAATAATGCCGAGATTTGCAGGTAGATGCCAGCTTCTTTACATAATGACCTCCAGATTTGATGCTAGGGAATCATTTTGACCATTGGATTTAAAAGTTTCCGGAAACACTGTGAAAGTTGACTTTACAGTGTCTTGTTTTGTTGCAGATTGATTTTGTTGCACACGATGACCTCCCCTATACGACAGGGTCAGAAGATGACGTTTACAAGTTCGTCAAGGAGCGTGGAATGTGAGTGCCAGCTTGCCATGGGTGCTTCTTTAACATGAATTTAGTAGTAGGACTGATGGAGCGAAATGATTCCCAAATCAAATAAGTATCCACTAGCCTGACTGAATATTGTGTCATAAATATTTGCTCCATACATCTTTGCTGTTGCAGGTAAGATATTCAGCTAATAAAATTCTGGGCCCACTCATCAGAGGCTGGTAGTAGAACTTACACTTTTAGGGTTGAGCAATCTGCATATAAGTACTGTGTGGTGATAAGATGGACAGGCTGGATTCTGCACGATATGCTGTAAGGAATTCCTAATATTTTCCTTATGACAATAGTTGTTTGGTAAATCTTTACAATGATTGTAGTCAATTTAAACTTATTTTAGTGTATCCTCATGAATAGATTTTCATGTTCTACAGGTTTTTGGCAACTGAGCGTACGGAAGGAATATCGACAACCGATGTCATCACACGAATCATCAAGGACTATGACGTTTATGTGCGACGCAACTTGGCTCGTGGTTATTCACATAAGGACCTGAACGTCAGCTACATGAAGGTGCTAGTCTCCCTGTGGAACATTATAACCCATTCTCAACTTGTATCTTACAACGCGCGACGTCGCTGAAAACTCTGCATTTGGGCGATTTTTACCGATTTTCGAAAAATTGTAACAAAAAACCTATTAAAGTTAAAAGTATCATTCAAACGTTGTTAGAAAGATAAATTTAAGTAGAAAAAGATTTTTCCTACCCGAAATCCGTCTGTTGCTGACGCTTTGTGGAAGACTGTGTTGAATTACGTAACCAAGGTGACGTAAGACCGTTTTGAAAAAGTCCCACTGACATGAAACACTCTCCGAGTACAGCCGTTTGCAGCACTTGTAATACATAAAACGTTGTGGAAATTATCCATAAATGCCAGGGGTTTCCCACGAAACAGCTGGTATGGTTTTCAAACAATTCCAAGGCTTTTGCGGCACTTAGACGAAGATGGCAACCAACCAGACATTTTTTTCCCCTGCTAATGAGGTGGCGTGCTCAACAGAATAAAACTTGCAAATGGCATCTCCTTCCGTCTTTCAAGGGAGGAAACTCTATGGAGAAATGATTCTAGAAAAACACCAGTGACTTCCCTTGCCAGCAAATCGGGGTTTTTTTTGTCAAAAAATTCTTTTTGCAGCATCCGCTGGCCAACCAGCGCAAGGATTGCAAGCATTTATATACTTTACGCCATCCAGCGAGCGCAAAGGGGACAATGGGTTAATGCTCTCCCACTTTTAAAGCTAATAGCCTGCCTCTGAGAGAAACTGCATTATAGCACGCTATTTAGCAGACACCAGCAGATTAAGCTTTGAAAAAAGCTTTTTGCTTTCGGGTGCATACAAGTTTTTGTATGGACCCATGAATCTGTATCCCTCAGAAACTTTTTATTTCTGAAAAGGTGATAAACATTACGCAGTTCAAGCCAGCGCTTCTTGATACCTGATATTGTAAATGCTAGCTTCCAGAGAGAACACGAAGATTCTGTAATCTTTGTAAGTAGTAATACATTCGAACCGTGTGTGATGAAAATAGAGAAATGAAAAGAATGATGATAATTTTAAACTGCAGGCCAAACGCCTGAAGATCAAAGAGAACTACGCCAAGTTGGAAGAGAAATTGAAGGATAAGGGCAAAGAGTTCATGGCATCCTGGAAAGAGTCAATGGACCGTGGCAATCTCCTCTTGCACAGGTGGGAGGAGAAAAGCAAAGAGTTCATCGGCAACTTTGTGGACATGTTTGGCAAGGATGGCAAATTGGTAAGAAGTTCTGTTTATGACACTGCTATTCATCATACTGCCTGTCTTAACATAAGCTGTGTGCAGTTTGCAACACGTGTGAGGGTACACGTGTGAACTACATGTAACTAGCAGTCATTGTGTGCAGCATGTTAATAATAATAAATGCAGATTTTTAACGTGCGAGAACACATTTTATGCACACTTCGCCCGGATGAGGCACCCAGACACTCTAATAAAGAACAGCACACACACACACACACAGAGGGAGAGATGAACGTAACACTGACCAACAAGTTAGGATACAGATCGTCCGTCATTCACAGGTGGGTAGACAAGTATCGTAAGGATGAACAGAGAAAGTTGTAAGTTAATGCAGACAGCAGTCGCGACGTCAGTCAAGGTACTTGCGGAAAAGAAAAGTTTTAAAGTTTCGTTTGAAAGTCTGTAGTGATAGGGAGCGGCGAATGTTGTGGGGAAGTGAGTTCCATTGGGTGGATGCCGAGAAGGTGAACATGCACTGTCCATATGTTTTTGTCCTGATGTGGGGTACTGAGAGAAAGCGATCGTCGGAAGAGGAGCGGAGCTGTCTCGCTGGAGTGTAGATTGTAAGAAGTTCTGAAAAGTAGATGGGGCAAGCACCGGTAAAAAAATTGAAACAGAGAGTAGACAACTTGCAATCGATGCGAACCTGAATGGGGAGCCAGTGCAGAGTGCGGAGGAGAGTTGTGGCACAGTCTGTTTTGCGCGTTTTCAGGACAAGGCGACCAACCAAGTTTTGAAGTTTCTGTAGCAGATATAGAGGACAGCCAGCCAGCAAGGAATTGCAGTAGTCGAGTTTAGATAGAACGTTAACACATACATAGGTTTTTGCAACCTGGTCGGACAGTAGATGAAGGAGTTGCTGATTTTTCTGAGTTCAAAATAAACGGATCTGCAGATGTTGGAAATGTGTTTGTCCAGTGTCATGCTAGAGGTAATAATAACACCGAGGTTTCTTGCAGAGTCGGCGAAAGGGATGTCAACGTCGCCGGCTCGAACTGCTGTGGGATAATCTGTCACTCCAGTATTTCTTTCACTGAAGAAGAGAGCCTCTGTTTTTTCGTGTTACCAGATGCTACCTTGAGCATTCTTGTCTCGGAATTGCTATTAACAAACAGTTGCGGACAGACATGTAGACAGCAAAAGGAAATTAAACCTATGAAACCGGTTCGGAAGTCCGTGAGTGTAGCATACTTTTAAGTACACAGCAGGGTGACCTCTGCCATGTGATAGGCTGTGGTATTGTTCAGGGCATTGCTCAGGGGACACAAGAGGGGCCACGGTTTACTTCATGGATTCTGCTCCTCCTCAGGCACTGACAAAGCAGCCAGCATGGCTTGACGTGTAGGATACCAGGGTGTAAAGGCCTCTTTTGGAGGGTTACCTCAGTGCTGTACACATCACCCTGTGTTTCCTTGTTTTGTGGTTTAAGCTAAAGTTTTGTTAATAGCGCTCTGTTGTCTAACTGGTACACACCATTTGTATGCTGTGCACACTGTGATTGAGAACTTTATGTTGGGGTGGGGAGGGAATTTGCTATATGGGGAGCATATTAAAAGAGTGTGTGTTCTACACACTATCCATTGTTAATGAAGCTGGAGGCAAATCTAAGGTTTTTCTCCGCAAAATTCAGCCAGTGCCATGACAGACTTACCTTGCAAAGTATGCCTCAGTCTCAGGAAGTTTTAGAATGACTGGTTCCATGTACTTTACTCGTTCTCCTTACAAATGAATCCTTCCAGAAAGTAACAGCAGCATTCTTCACATATTTCTGCTTCATGTCTCCCCGCCCCCTTTTTATGGTTTTGTATTAGAAGAGTTCCTTATTTGAGATATTATTCTTTTGTTTGCCCTGTCTGTAATATTATCTATTTCTGCAGAACAAATGGTTCACAGAAAACACCATACGTATTGGACGTGCTCTCTCCCCATCACGGAGCCCTCCTCGGAGCTCTGCAGAGCTGGAAGAAATGAGTGCCAGCCCTCCTGCCAAGAAGGGACGATACTCCCCGGGACTGAGCACTGATGACTTCACAGATGATGAGGATTATCAAGAAGATGGGCAGTAGAATGTGACCTTGGCTTTGCTGAGGGGAAAACTGCTGTACCAAGTGCTTTGACTCTTGCAGAGAAAGCCTTTACAGTATACATCATACAGACAACTAGGCATTATGCACTTACACAGAAGTGGTCTTCACAAAGGTGCAGACTAGTACAGGACAGTTACCACTTTCCACTCAAATAAAAAAAGCATTGTCAGCAACTTAGTAAAACTAAAGGAACAGTGCAAATTATACCCCATGACTGAACATTTCATGGCTTAGGGTTTAAGTACTACAAAGGTGCATGAGAGAGAACTGCTGATTTATATATAAAAAGCAGCAAGGCGAAGCTACACTCCACTCCCCTTCATCCAAGTTTAGTGGACAAAACATTGCTTATGTTGGCTCTTGTCAAATCTGAACAAATAACATTCTGATCAGAAACTCAAAAGGGAGCTGTGTTGACCCATTTTGTGTATGATAAGGACTCCTATCAACAGGACTGGGCTGGCTTGCATGAGCATTCTTATCCCCTGTTCATACATAAAGATGCATGTAAAATAGGACAAATGGGCCTTACGACCACTCGTCTGACTGGAAAAGCAGCTACAAACGCTCATGTAAGCCAGCTCTGCACTGTGGTGTTCACTTTGTGTTGGGGAGAATTTGGTTTACTTTCTGCAAATTTGCCAGTGTGTCCCACAGCAGCATTATTGTTACAACAAGTTTTCTCAAAGAAAAGTACTTGTAGTCCATATTGACTTCTTAAATATTAAGACAATAGAAGAAATATTTGGTCTGTGATAGGATGAGCATTCACATGCATGTGAAGATACAAGCAGGTGACATCTATCTGCAACATCACAGAGTTGAAAGATTGTCTTGTGTTGAGATCTGTATGACATAAAGTACCCAAATCTGCATAAAACTGGCATTAGGTATTTTCTCTTTTTCTAAGCCAACTTTAGGTCGACATTTTTTTCATTGGGTTTAATCATATAATTATGTGCTGCAGGCAGAGGACTGGACAAGCAACCTAAAAGGATACATACATTTGTAAATGTATGGTGGGAGAAGAAACTGCAGTATATGAGAGCAAAAACATCTAAACATTTAGATCACCTCTGTGCAAACAACAGTTTAGATCATCTGTCCAGACAATATTTAGGTTGCCTCTGTCCAAACGACATTAAGATCACCTCTGTCCAAACATATAGATCATCTGTGTCCAAACAACATTTAGATCACCTCTGTCCATTTTGCAGAACTTTCATCTGCTACTACTTAATCTCATTCCACTTCTTTCATTCCATCTCCTCCATCCGCCCTTTCAGCTGTGGATAGGTTGTGGCATGCGTGCTTTTCACTGCACGTTTTATTGTGGCTTATGCTTTGGCCCATTCTAAAGACAAAAGTGGACTGTTAGTCGATATAAAGTTGATGCTGTAAAACATGAGCAATGCCATTTTTTTTGTTACATAGAAGATGGAAAATCTTTCCTACAATTGTAAATGTCAAGGAAGGCTTACAAATATGTCATAAATCTACTAGTAGCTAATAAAAGTGTAAGCTTTGAGAGAACTTAGCATGTCTGTTGTGTCTGATCTTATGTAATAAGACCATACATCTCAAGGATATCTTGTCTTGTGTATTCAAAGAAAGAAGAATAATGTTTAGTAACCACTGTTACATAGTTAAGAAAGCAAATGACAAAGCATTTCTCTCAAAGCCAAAAATTGGAGGGGTGGCAGTCTCTTTGGCAGGTTTTGTCTTATAACTGGCCATACGTGAATAATCTATCTGTATTATACCAGAAGGTTTTCGACATCCATTCTGCAAATTACCCTGACATTGTATAGCTCATAAATGGATGTGTTGGTGACGTGTGTGTTAAAAAGAAATTGATTTGTGTATGACAGAAAAAGAGAGAGAGACAGTACACATGCATGTGCATGAGAGCATAAAACGCTGAGTATATTTTAACAGAGTATTTGGTGAAGTTTTGTACAGTGGGTAAAGGTACGGAAAAAAACTGTAAGGATTGTATAAACTGCTCCTTCCCTCATCTCTGGTTTTCCATTTGTTTGATGAGTAGCTACACATATTTACTGCTTTACAGTTTTGTCATCTTAATAACCTCAGTATTTCAAGTGCATTCAGTACTAATGTTTGCTTCTGTCATTCCTCGCTGGACGTGCCCTGGATTTCCATGCTTACAGCAGGTATTTTGAATTAAAATGTGTTTGGTCATCTGGTAAGAGTCAACAACCTGAGGATGAAGTATTTGCCTGTAGGGAGAATTTTAAAAACAAGCCGAAATAGGTGTTAGAGGGCGTGCAAATAGGAACGAGTTACAGACCTATGGATGGTCAAAAACTTCCTGGATGACATTGACTTCTGATTTTTCCCCCGAGTTGCATCTTTCTTAGAACTGTAGTACATTCTCTGTGCCTTTTTCAGGCATTAATGCACCATCGTTTAGTATATGTGGGAAGCTTGGGATTTTTTTCCCAAGGATATAAATTCTTCCAATTTTTATGCAAAGAAAATCTGTGTACATGTGTATGTTTAGCAGTGAAATCAGATACAGGCAAGTCACATTTAGTTTACCAGTACTGTCAGGCTCCTGACAAGCTGAGAAAGGCAGCATGATGTATGTCGGGTCTTGTGTAGAGTTATGGATGCACGGACACATTTAACCTGCTGAACTGTTATCTCTGCCAGTCTTGTACTTGATGTAAATACTATTCAATATTTATGAGTGTATTTGCACCCATGCATATTTATTAAAGGCTTTATATATAATGGATTATGAAGCACAATTTTGCGTTTAGAAAATATTTTGTTGGTTGTCTGTGTGTGTTGGATTTCAAGAACTGATTTGAATTGTAGACAGGGATCATAGCCAATAATTTTAAAGGGTACTTGCAGCAGTGGAAGGTAACAAAATTATATTGGAGGTATGTACAAAGGGTAGCTCTTTTGGCTTCTGCAGGAACATTATTTTTCGTCTCTTTTGTTACCCTGATCCTGTTGACTGATTTTGTGTGCATTTCGACTGTCTAGCCCTATTCACAATTTTCAAATGCATATTCAGTTGGGATGTGGAGGTGAAAATATTTTAAGGTTCTGTTTTAACTTCTGACATTTGCCTTTGTATTGCTTTGACTGCAGTTTGTTAGTGGCTAGTGACACTGGGTAAAGTGCTGGAACTTTCTGTACTGGTGTAGCAAACATTTAGTGTAATGCGATTTTCATTTGTGTTTTAGAATTAAGCTTTCTGGTCACTTATGGTGTTTTTTGTTATGTTACAAATGCTGGTTTTTGATATTTTTTTTATCAGACGCCATACTACTTGATCCATTTCATATACAGCCTTCTGTATCTAAACCAGATGAGTACCATTCAGTTGCCAATGAGTGTTCATGTCTGGTTCCTCATCTGTTTACATGTTTCTGTTAAACATGTAGATGTATATGAAAAGCCTCATGTTATAGCCTTTCAAGAACATTTTTTTGTGAAATGAGTTCCATTATGTGTGGTAAATGCACAAATATCTAGAAGTCAGTTGGGAAGTGGGTGTAGGATGTTACCTTTTAAAATAAGCTTGTTGGCTGCTGGAATTCTTTCTGATCTCATTCTAACACATTTGCTGACTGTGATTTCTGTGATATGCCATGTGCAGTGGTGTGTGCTTTGTTGCTGATGTAAGATCCATGTCAAGGTATGGTGCAAGGTGAGGTGATCTTTTTTGTTTCAGCAAATGCATTTGGACTTGCTTTCATGCGTTTTATGTATGCACACAGGGAGGAGCAGTGTTCATTTTTGGCCCGGACATGTACCATTTGCAGGTCAGATTAGAAAACACCAATGGCTTCCTGACAAGTTGCCACAACCAACGCTTTTTTTTTTTTGCAGCTTCAAAGTATTGTGCCACACCTTTGAGAGTCACTGATAGGCCATTGGTTTCTGATCCATAGGACTAATGGTCTACAAACCATTTCTTCAAAAATGAACACTGAGGGGGCCACATGACATTAATAGATTTTTGGTTCCGGTCTAAAGGGCATTTGTTTTGGGGGATTTTTTTTTGTTGCAACAGTGTGCTGCTCAGGTAATTGATGGTAAAACCTTTTAAAATCTTTAGTTAAATTTTCAAAGAAAAATTAAAGAGTGAATAAAATATGGTCTTTTTCTTGTTCTTTGAAAGTGAAAGGCTGAGTCCCTGGCAAACTTGTGTTCATTGCAAGGAAAAGTTAAGGAGGATGGGCTTTTGTGTTTAAATGTCCATAGTGCGAAAAGAACATGGAAGATGTTTTCTCCCAACTCTCCTATCCCTAAACAAGTTGGGTCTTTTAGACGATGAGGTGGCTGGGGGTGCAGTAATGCCAACCAACAGTGGTGTGCATGTGTCGGGCTTTCATAGTTTTTTCAACTTTTCACCAGTAAACTTTATAAATATGAACGCAGTTTGGCGACGTTAAAGATGTAGCGACACAGCTGATTCCATTACGAGGAAAATCGATGAACACGCAATGTTCTTTCATCGACTACTCTTCCGCTGCATGTGGGCGTTCAATCCACATAACACTATGCGCGGTGTCTCGTCTTTACCTCGAACAAAACCAGAATCTGGCAAGCGAGTGCCAGAGGTCAAAGGATTCTGCGAGATTTTGTGTTCACGTTGGCTAGGAGCTACGTATCGACGATTGATAAAGCGCGCGGGCTAGATTCTAGATGGGCCCAGCTGTTCCTGGTTGGGATACCAATCCTCTCCCCGGTGCTTCGCTTCAAGATGAAAATCCTCCGAAGCTTACAATTCTTGCCCTTTGCAGAACAAGAGGACAGAACGTCGTTCTGTTTATACTCATTAAAACTGCATCTTTTGTGTTCTGCGAAAACTGTTTTCCTGAAACTCCCGCAGGCATTCCCCGGCTACATGATTGAAAGCGATGTAGTAGTAATCGGAAGGTAATCAGAAACTCTGCCAGAGGCAACAAAAAGAATCCGATATGGTGTACATTAACATCGGTCACTTTTGCGAAAACACATGCAATTCCTGCAGCTTCCCATGCAGTTAATTAAAAAAAAACGATTGCCTGAAAACTGTTTGGACATCACTCCTCGCACCGACCTCAAATCAGGCTGAGGGTCAACCTGCACTTGGCAACCTTTTATGGAGTCTGACCTCAGACAAAGCTTGGTGTTTCTGTTTAATTGTAATCAGATGCATTTTGTGCGCGTATGTAGTTTGGTTAATGAATGATTATTATTCGATACGATAGTTTATTCATATAAATTAGTTCAGTTCATGAAAGAGAAACCATAAGCACATGTAAATGAAGTAGTTCGAATTCTGGACAGAATTCAATCACAATTTAAGAAAGACAAAGAGCTGACAACAGACGGGAATGGGGGGGGGGGGGGGGGGG
>SMGT01013571.1:79207-90448 GCA_004794575.1 Lanistes nyassanus
ATACATAGTCATTGAAATTACTCATGTTTAGTTAGTCGCATGCAGCAGTGTAGGACTTTGGCCTCTCTGTTTCTATCGTAATAAGAGCTGGATCCCTCACGGATAATCTGGGATCCTGGGATCGAATTTGTCGCTTAAATTTGATTACCAAGATGATTTGTTTCGGCTGTTCGAATAGTTCATTCCGCAGAGTCCTGATAGGAATCAAGATTTTCTGAATATTCCAGAAGTACTTATCGATCGTGGGGTCGGTGTCTGTGGTGTGGGTCTAATAGGGATGTTTGATGTTCCTGTAGGTGGGTGTGGGCAGTTAGGGTAGAGTTCAAAACCCTGTGGGGTCCTTGGGGTTTGCGTTTTGTTTTTTTTTTTTATTTAAAGGTAGGTATATGCCCTGTTTCTTCATATAACTTTTTGTGGCCGGTACCTCTAACAGCTCCTAAAATAATTCTGATGGATTCTAGCTGAAGGTTTTCGAAATAATCTGAAAGATCGTCGGTAGTGTTCCGCACTTTCCATAATCAGATTGGGGCAGAATAAATCATAAATGCTTATACATTTGTTCAAGGAACTTTAAGAGGGAAGACGGGCTAATATCAGCAAACATTTGGAAATTATGCCCTTGACGCCTTTATCCCATTTACAGCTGCATTACACCTAAGTGTTTTGGGCTACTAGCTGTATGTTTCCGAAGTAAAAGTTCAGTTTTAGGTCCACTAAATGGGTTTTTATGTGTCAGACAACTTGGCGATTTTCCGGAGATCTTGATCAAGAATGGAGTGGCGATCAGTGATATCGTTTAATGTGAAGTGCACAGTTGTACATAGTTGTGTCGTCTGAAAACTACAACTGTGAATCAACTGTCGTCAGTGATGTCATTTATACACGTATTTATACACAGACAAGAGGCCCTGGTCCCAGTAGCACAACTTTGTAATCCAACGTTTCCCCTTTCAGAACGGCCTGCCGCCTGTTGGTAAACCAGCAACTGAAGAAATTTGGCAGTTTCGCTTTTAGATCAATGTCGTTTACTTTACAAAGTATTCCATCTTGACAGCGTCTATCGAATGATCTAAATGTACTTGAAAATAGTTCTGTTCGGATGTTACTGTCTACAGATTTACACATATCTTTTTATACACAAAGTAGATGAATCCCGACTGTGATAAACCTTGGGTTATGATGTTTTTGCCTCATTTGCCTCACTTACGTCACAGAGTATACTGCATTCCACTCTATCTTCTTTAGAGAGCGCCGATGCCTGTGCGTGCTTGGCACCTATACAGAGAGTTGTACACTTGGGGCCCCTGTCCAGCGCACTGCACGTACTTTTTTTTTTGGCATGTGCTACGTGTGAGGGTTGCATGCTTGTGGGGTGTTTTCTTCGGGTACTCAGGTTTCCTCCAGCTTCCTCTCTCCACAACAGCCTTCATCGTTCTCTAATCTAACAACAATAAATAACAATAAACAAAAAAGCTCTCTCTCACCCCTACATCCTACCCTACTGTCCAGTACCTCCTTCTCCTTCGCGTCCTGAATTCTCTTGCTCTTCTCCATCCTTCCTTCTGTCGAAATAAAGTTCAAGAACGTATAGAGTATGTTGAATTCTTTGCGTCAAAAGAAAAAGGAATTGGAGAGCTTCAGGAACAAAGAGGGATCGACTCGGTGTCCCATACAGGAGAACTATATAATTCAACAAAGACAAAATGACAGTCGGGCCATGACCATAATTATAAACAAGACTATTTATGTCCCAGTGTACCTTTAAAATGTATTTACATTACCATAACTACTGGATTATTATGTCCAAGTTTTGTGCTTGGTTCTGCGTGCGTGCGTGCATGTGTGCGTGCGTGTGTTAGTATTGGGGGAAAAACTGAACTAGTAAATGAAAAAATATTGACTTCCAAAGCACTAGACTAGTCGTGTAACGTAAGGGGTTAAAAGGAGAGAGTCGGGTGTGGGGGAGTTGGGTAGAATCGGATACACACGTAAAAGCAGCTAAAAGCGGGACTGCGCACATTTTCCTGTCACGCCAGAGTCACGCCAGAGCCTGCATGACGTTTTGTGCACGTGCTATACTCTTTGGAGTTCCTTACTGTTCTTAACTTCAGTACAGTTGGAAATCTTTTTTTTAATGCTATATTGAGCACCTTGGGACCGCGTCGTTGCAGTAACAACTGGACAAGACAAGACAAGACATGCAGGATAGTAAGTAAAGCTCGGAAGGGGAATAGAATGAATTCTAAATCAGATTTTTGTGCAACTGATTAATTTTCTTTTTTGCGGTGAAAGTTCAAACTCTTGGCTTTCATTATAACAACCGAGCTAAGAAAGATTGCCGTAGTTTGTGCTTTACAAAGTGTTAACAAGGTACCGTACTTCCTCGAGAAGTAGCGCAAATTGTTATTAGCTATTCCAGAGAGAATGAGATTTAATTTTTGTTTTGAGGTAATTTATATAATTACGTTCATTCGACAAGTACGGCGAATTAGGCTACATATTTCCTTAGCGCTGGTCACATGACAGCGGGGATGGTGAGCTAAGGGTTCGAATCCTGGCACCCGGCCCCCTATTTCCTTCGGAACGTACAATCTGGTTACGGGACTAGCTCTCCTGATATTTCGTCCCCCTCTTTTTTCCTGTTCACTCCTTTTATCAACACGTCTTCCACCGTCGCTCGCCAGTTTGTTCAGAGTATCAGAACTCCTCATTTAAGGCTTTAAGCAAAATGTGTCTCTCATCTAACTCCATTCCACTGGCTATATCAAGATTTGTCGTAAAATAAGTTTTCAAAAATAGACATACTGAATGATGCGTGTCAGCGTGTGGTTTTAGTGCACAACCATGATCAAGCTTAATTAACGGATTGGATTTTTGAGATTAGTGATTTCACGATGGGCTCTGTTTTAAAAGAAATCATGAAAGTAAAAAAAAAAAAAAAATTCTGCGCAGACCATAAAAGCTTTCCTTTAAACGATGATAACACGGCAATGTGTCTAGATAAAGACAACTAGATTTCCGCTTAATTTGTCGTCACGTGAAGGCGCGGGCTCCATCCTTCTCGGTATGCGCATGCGTAGGCATAGCTTAGAGACTTTTAAACATCGGCAGCACGTCCTGATGGATGTTTGCTCAGTGTTGACGAACTGGCGGAACTCAAACTCTTTCTGACCCCACGTTATCTCGACCTTCCTGGCCATGAAAAACATATTATTGCAGAGGAAAACAATAACATTTCGAAGTCTTCCAGTTCTTTTACAATGACTACACTTTTCTATAAATAAATTATCTTGTTTTCGTCGAACTTTTGAACCAGCATGCGATGTTTCATTTGCTTATTAAGGCTTGCCACGAAATTTCGCTTTCTCCACAGCTTTTAAGTAAATCGATACTGTTCTAACGTTTGCGCAGACCCTGAACCGTGACATAACGGCTCACGAACAGCTTCCCGTCGTTTTCCAACTAATGTTTCAGCGGGCATCAGATTCTGAAGTGGCCGAGTTGTTATCGGGTCTGGACGTGTCATCTTACTGACCTCTGTGGTCCTGAGCAGATGTGCGTAGAAAACGAGCTGATAATTCACTGACACTATTTTCCAAACCATTTTCTTGGGAGATCACGTACCAGCATTCCGACAATCACCTGCAAGGGTCGTTGTTGTACGGCCTCACGGGATGAAGTGCGTGCTGCTGTTCTTCATGAGTGTGTCACTGCAAGCAGGTAACCAGCCATCATTTTGATGTACAATTAACAGAATATGACTGTGCCAATCCTGTATTTTCTATTTCATATTATTTTTCTTTCTTTCTTTTTTTGCAGTTATGCATCCTTTTGTCATTTTTCTCTTCTTTCCTTTCCCTTTTTGTGAAGACTGTTGTATGGGCAGTAATAGACATATCTTCCAAATGTTAAATAAACCAACAGAACAACTGAAATTTAAATATTGTAAAATGTCAAGAACGGTTCGATATGACTTACAAAAGAAATAAAAAACAAGAGCTTTCATTTTAATTCTTTGGATACAGTCAACTGCACACGCATACATGGACACACGAAAGCGCATCAGAGGCAACCTTGTGCTCTGTAATTGCACTGAATGAACTATGCCTAGTCTTTTCTATACCTTATAATTCCTGACAGAAGAACAAAGTACACAATAAACTTTCAGGTGCCCTGCAAGAAAACGATGTCCATTCTGCTGAAGAGACAGCGTGGAAGGTGTCTTCTGACAGCATGGGCAGAGCTACCGTCGAACAGTTTGAACTACAACCCAACTCGAGTCAGAAAGGTGCAACCACGTCCAGTCATGTGTACACAGTTCTGCTAAGGCAGGTTAATACAAGTGCCTCGTACCCCTCTGCACAAACTGAATCTGTTCCTGACTCTGAAAACGATGAACACAATTTTACCGATTCTGTCCATGGTCTTGAAACCGCGAAAGGTAATGTTGGACCCATCGCCATTGAACAGGTCAACCCTTTGTCGAACCAAAGCAAGCTAGGGGGAAGAAATTCGGTCTCTCTCGCTGGCATAGAGATCCAGGAATGCCCATGGTGGTCATGTCAAAGCAGGTGTTTCTTGACATCATCCAAACCACAGACGTTGTCGTCATCCCTGTTAAATTCCACCAATCAGATCCTGCCCAAGTGTGCGTGTGACAACAGCTGCTTAACGCTAGGGGACTGTTGCGTGGACTTTTTCTCTTACTGCCTTAACATCACGACAGAAGCGGAAGTAGTAGCACTTTTGAAGCATGCGCGGTATTCTTCGGACAACCTGACAACCAAGGGTGGCACCATAGCGTGGAAAACTACGCACTTGCTTGCCGTGTACGGCACGTGTGTTACAACCCCCGAAGAAGAGAAAGTGGCGATGATCACGAAGTGTCCGGATGGATCTGCAAAGACAGACTGGAGCGGTGTGTGCAACCAGACCAGCCCGCATCCCGGACTGCAGCCATACAGCCACAAAGACGACCTGGCCTTGACATTTATTAACATCCACTGCGCACGTTGCCATGGCTACAATGATCCTGAACTGGTCGCGTGGACAGAGGCTACGTCATGTTCAAATATTTCATTGTCGTCGGAAACAGCAAAAAATTTCAGCACGCCTTTGGCTTTGAACCCTGGCCTTGGTCTAAACATAAGGACCGCTGTGGAATCCGGCATGTGCAGATACGTGTATCGCCCACCTGCTAGCAACGGCTTCACTTCTCCTAGACCCTGTTTCCCTGACGTCATCGAGCATGTGGTTGGAAACGGAAGTGATGTCAGTAAGAAGGACAGGTGTACGTTCGATGACCTTCTGCTGTGCAAGAGCTACACCTACCAGACATTCGCAGCCGACGACACGGCGGTGAAGAACCCTCACTGCCTCAAGTGCATGACGGGAGTGACCCCGCTGTCCGTGGATCTACCATGCGCACGGGGTAAAAAGGACGAGAAACCCCCCATATTGGTGTCACGACCGTCAGGTGGCATTCTCGCCTTGTTTCCACACGACAAGGGACACGACGACAACACTGTGGTGGTCAACGGGAGAAAGATCCTGCTGCCGGACTTCACGTGCCACGAAGACCAAGTGTTTGACTACGTGTTTCGCGTTTGCCGCACGCTGTTCTGTCCAGTGGGCTACCTCCCTCTTCAGGGTGCATGCGCACCCTCTGACACATTCTTCGTTCCTGCGAGTACCCAGATCTTCGCCAGGGGCACGGAGCAGTTGCATTTCCAGATGGGTCTGACGTCTTCAGCCAGCTGCGATGAAGTAACTTTGTTTCTTCAGAGGTTTCTTCTCGACAATCTGAAGTCAGAAGCGAGAATGGACGGCGATAAGGGCCCTGACGAGAATTACTTTTCCGCCCACTGTGACGTGGAGGTGAGTCAAGCTTCGACCCCGTCTCAGACGAGAACGTTCCACGCCATCCTGGACACGACCTACAACTTGACGAGGACACTCGACCTCCTGCAGGCTGCTTTTCAGGAATCCTGGCGTCTAAACCTGACGTCATCAGCTGTCATCGCCAACTACGAACAAGAGCCGGAGTTCCAGTGCCACAGCGGCTATTTAGATGTGATAGAAACCGCCAACGTTTCGTCGGTCGGAGGTGAGTTGTACGTGCAGGTGGCTCAGGAAAAGACGACTGCTTTGTACGGACTAGCCCATACTGTGTTCAGGATCAGCGAGCCACCTCCTCAGGCGAGAACCTACCTGGCAGTTGTGTGTGTCCAGCCTCTCCTAAATTCGACCTTGAACTGTTCAGCCGTCCCCTACGCCTTGAACCGCACGCGTCTTGTCAACCAGTCACTGCACATTGTGGACACCGACCTGACCTTTGGCCCCGAAGCGTTCGAGCTGCGCGATAACTTCGTGCTGGTCTGTTCTCCGTTCGAAAAGCTGAACGGCTCGAGGTCGAACGAGAGCAGGTCTTTCTTCGAGTTCACGCCCGTGCAGGTCTTCGTCTCGCTGGGCTGTTCCTTGTGCTCAGTCATCTGTCTGCTGGGAGCTCTGGTCGCTTACGTCCTCCTGCCGGAGCTCCGGACGCTGGCAGGTCACATGACCACTTCCCTGGCCGCCAGCCTAGCGGCCGGCCAGGTTCTCCTGCTCGTCGACTCCATCGACTTTGTGCGCGACCTTGGCGCATGCTCGGTGGTGGCGGCCGTGTGTCACTGCTGCTGGCTGGCCGCTTTCACCTGGATGAGCGCAGTGGCCGTGCACATGGCTCACACCTTCCGCCAGACCTGCACCTTGGCCATAGCGGCCAACGTCTTCGCACGTGCCAGGCACGCGCGCACCATTTTTCGCAGGTATTCGGTGTGCTGCTGGGGACTGCCGATCCTTGTAGTCACCGTCTGCTACACCTTGGACCGCTTTCCTAAACTGGGGTTGCAGGTAAGACATCGGCAAGCACAGGTACAGGTACCGCGGACAAGGAAGCTAGAAATTTAAAGGAATTTGATCGCATCACGTTTCACTTTCTTCATGCAGTTATCTTCGTTTTTCCTGTTCATTTCGTTTTGATTTGGACTCTTCTGCTCGTGTGTCTGTTCGTTCGTTCGTTCGTTTGTTCGTTTGTTTTGCTGGGATTTTGTTTTATTTACTGTTAGTAGGTTGGGTTTTTTTTTAGCCCACATACCTGTATCCGATCTAAAAAATATAGGCACTTTGCAGAGGTCTGCTTACGACTTTTTAACTTGATATAGCTTATGTAACATGAAAAGAGGGTTGCGTTTTGTTTTGACTGAAACTCGGTAGATATCATGTACACAGTACAAGTTGTTTCTATTTCACCTGCGAGTAGATTCGTGCTGAAATTCAGTTCCAACGCTCTCTTTTTTCCCTCCCTACAAACCAGCCTGTTCAAGGGTTAAATAGTTGACCATTGACTGAAAACTTCTTCCGTTATCACATGACTCACAACGACTGTCGAACGCGCCCTAGACATACGGCAGTTATCGAAGCGGCCTCGCCGTGACTGAGGAACTAAAGAGGACATAAAGACCGGCTCGGACTGGGGTCGAAACTTTGACATCGCTAGGCGACACGACGAAGATGCTGGCAGTTGTGGGAGATAATTTTCCTCTATAGACGCTTGCGAAGGCTTGGTAAACAATAAAACTAAACATGCACTTGCCAGGTCGGCTACGGCAAACTGGGCTGCGCGTGGATGGAAAAGCCGATGGTTTTCATCGTACCCGTCGCCGCCGCTCTCCTTATCAACATCGTGTGCTTTGTTATCACCCTCGTCAGCATAGAGCGCACAGTCAGAGAATCGCGGCCAGCAGGTGAGTGTTGCCAGACTGTGCGCATGATGTGTGCACGTAATTGTGTGTGTAGTACACACTGTGTGCTTTGTCAGAAAAGCTGGAGGTAACGACCTTGGGCGCTTTCATGACTGGTCTTTGCTCGTTTCACTGGAACAACGAAACTCGGACATAAATAGGAAAAAGTCGATGCAGCTTTTCATTTGCATTTCATACTGCAGTACAGTTCCCGCCGCATATTACGGGCGAGCTAGCGAGGCGGATTACCAATAGATTTCTGAGGCATGGCGACTTCGAAGTTGGGACTGTGGCGAGCTGGCGTCAATGTGTGCCGAATTATGAATGTGGCGAGCTAGCTGAAAGGTTGCGGTTGGCGAATTACGAATGTGGCGAGCTAGCTGGAAAGATTGCGAAGTCGACCCAACACCGATAACGCGAATAAGTGGATCTAGCTACCAGAACACATCACGGTCTGCTAGGTATCTGTTGATGCTCGCCAGGCGGAAGTTCTGGCATGACGGGTCGTCCGCCTGGCATTTTGATCTATAATTAGACGGTTTGGCTCACTGGCAGTGCTCGATAGATCGCCTCACTCATCAGCGGTAAATATTCCAGCCTGATATTCCATTCCTTTCGTAAATATGATCTTTCTATGAAGTTATGAAAATATCTATTAACCTTACTGTTTATTGACATTTTATTTAATATTTGTTTATGAAAATATTGACCAGAGTGCGCTTCACAAGAAGCCACAACAAAGAAAAACCAGCTGAAATGTGCTGGGACCGGTAAGGTAAAGAATGCGAAAGATCAACCAACCAAATGTTGACAATTTGGAAACGAAAGAAATGTAAATACTGAACTGTCCACAACCTGTAATTTTACCAGATTTTAAAAGTTTACACGACTTCAAAAAGTTTACAGCAGATGTTCGGTACAAACTACGGAAGGAGAAAAAATATCACTGGCTAATCGGAGTAGGTTCCATGTGAGTAATATTAACTGGGCAAAAAATTATCATTATCATAAATGCTATAGAAGCGAGTGTAATTTTTAGAAAGATCGTCCACTGACCCACGACTGGGTTCATTCGTATCTGCACTTCCATTCACAACAGTGTCTTAAGAACGGTTTGTAAAGTGTATTTTAGGTACACTACGTTTGCACAAGAGATGTGAACGTTTATGCAAGCTAACGGAAACTCAGGGACAGGTTTTGCAATCTGCGGATCTTTCCCAAGATAAAACGGCAATAAAGCTCTCTGGTTCCATTTCTCTAACCAGCATGCAATCATCTAAATCTGCTGACTTTACAAGCAAACGATTCTATCTTTCTTCGAGAAGATTTTCTTGTATTGGCAATGATTCCAAGTTGAAAGCACGTGAAATAGGTCCTGAGTATCCGCACTGTCCGGCAGTCACGTGGCGTCCTTCTGGCGTATTTCTCTGGTCTCTCTGTCAGTCACGTGGCGTCCTTCTGACGTATTTCTCTGGTCTCTCTGTCAGTCACGTGGCGTCCCTTGAGGTATTTCTCTAGTCTTTTCGCTCTGTCTGGCAGTCACATGGCGTCCTTCTGACGTATTTCTCTGGTCTGGCAGTCAGTAAAGAAGAACTCTATGTTCGCCTCTAAATACAAATCTATAACTGAACGCACTTTGAAAGATGGTGAGTTGTATACCCTGTGCTCTCCAACAACGGACACAATATAAAATAATTAACAACTTACATCTAAGCTGTGCACGCAGTCTTTTGATAATAACAAGCCTATAACTTCGATGCAGTTACTGTTTCGGTGATGCAAGTAATAACACTGATTATACAGAAGTCTCAGCTACAGGATAATGAATGTTTCAGTAAATATTTCAGTGTGTGTGTGTGTGTGTGAGTGAGTAGATTATAAAATTTTAATAATTAGTGATCACTAAAGTAGTCATGTCATATGAAAGAAAGGTCTACGCGTTTAAGTACTTTATCAGTGCATAGAGACTATGGAGTTACAGCACCCATGTTCTAAATGAACACTGTAAGATGTGATAATACAACAGCAACAACAGTCAGAACCTACACAGGTATCATCCACACAAAGCAGCTTCACACACACACAATGATGATTGCAGAGTGCACTTTCACAGTTCAACCGACATCCATAGAAAAGTATTGCAGCCTGCTTTACAATGCCTCACTGTGTTAAGTCTGCACGATTGCCTAACCTATGCCCAGGCTCGCAGCACCGTTCTAACCGGGAGCGGCTGTTGGCGTACACCAAGATGTCGTCTGCTATGGGTCTCACCTGGCTGTTCGGTTTCGCGGCGGCCTTCACAACCGAGGCGGCTGTGTGGTGGGGCTACATCCTCCTCAACGGTCTGCAGGGCACTTTCATCGCTTTCTCCTTTTTCCTCAACCGCCGCTTCTTTCGTCTCCTGGCTGTCAAGATGTCCGTCTCCAGCCGCACCCATCACAGGCGCAGCTGCAGGAAGTACTTCTACAACTACCACCACCACGGTCAAACCCACAGCCGCCACGACATGTCCAAGACCCCGGATGGACATCTCGACTCAGGAGTCACTTGCTGTCAACCGCTATGCACAGCTACCTTTGATGCCCGCTCTACGTGGAGAGTCACAGAGTCTGCACGGCTAGGTGGCACCAGCAGCAATTACCAGTCTGCATTAGGGGACTCCGTGACCCCATACGGCAGATCAGCGTTTTCTGGATTCGTGACCCCGAGCGAAAGGTCTGCATCCTCGGCTTCCCCGACACGAGAAACCAGCCTACATGACGTCACAAAGGTCATCAACTCTGCACTCTGAATCCATTTTCACTGTATTAGACTTATCCTTTCCCATCAGGCTGAAATGTCTTTTCTTTCAAACCGAGTTTGTTGTATGTTGTTTGCTTTTAGCTTTTGGATCTAATTCGTATCTCGTTACCGATGTCTTTACAATCTTGCTCGTAACTGCCATGTATTTACTTGATTGCAGCAATAAATACAATCGGTAAACAAAGATACAGTTTCAATCTCTGAAGAAACATTGTAATCTCCAGAGGAAACAGTCTTTTGTCCCCCACTGCGTTTCAATGCCTACGACACCACCGACTGAACCCACTGTTGAAAGTCTTAGTTGTAAAGGGAGACTATTAAAGATACGCCATGTGTAAATTGAGTTACTTCCCCTAGACCATGTTCTGCAGGCTTATTTTTGTAGTTGACAAAATTCAAGTTTATTGTTACTGCTATATACTGTAAGATATCCTTTTCGTCCACTGACTCCATTTGAAAGCTGGAGACGAAACTAAACTGCGTGTCGCAGTGTGAGAAGGCCAATCACCGAAATCCTCGTGAGCGTAAGACCTTTTTTTGTACCTTTCATTTTAGGTACGTCTGTTGCTTATAGCGACGTCATTGAAGTTGTTGATGTTATCCAGTTTGTCACTAAAATAAATGTCTGTATCACACTGGGACTGTTTTCTTTCATCTT
>SMGT01013571.1:101921-112063 GCA_004794575.1 Lanistes nyassanus
GGGAGGGAGCTATGAGTCGTGTGTCATAGCTTATAAACAGACTCCATCATCGTTTTCTGGAAGCTACGGCTGTGCTGAAAGCTGCCCCATGACGAGAGAACGTAAGCAAGAAATTCCTTATTGTTACGTTAGTGTTATAAATAGAACGTCACGTAAACTCAGTACACCGTGCAAAACTGGACATTTCCTCTAAATGCCCGCTTTCTCCCATTAGCGATCATTTTAATAAGTACGTCAGCAAACCTCTAACAAAAGACTTACATACCATGATATAATAAAACAACAATACAATAAAACACTAATTTAGCAATACAATGATGCAACAATAAAATAATACAACAACAACGAAAGATCTCCTGTCTGTATGTGCACGTGCGTGCAGCTGAAAATGGTGCCAGAATCGCTGGTGACGTACCTGCAACTGCTAGAGAAGCTGGACCTGAGTCACAACCAGCTGACGGACGCGTCATTCCCAGACGCCATGAAGACGTTGGACAATTTGCTGGAGCTGCGGCTGGGCGCCAACCAGCTGACCAAAGTGCC
This sequence comes from Lanistes nyassanus, assembly GCA_004794575.1. NCBI lineage: Eukaryota > Metazoa > Mollusca > Gastropoda > Architaenioglossa > Ampullariidae > Lanistes > Lanistes nyassanus. The sequence continues at coordinate 102,465 of SMGT01013571.1, forward strand.
GGCCTGCGTGCGGAGGTTGCGCAGCCTGTGCCGCTTGGACCTGGGACACAACCTGCTGGACAGCGCGGCCGGCCTGGAGAAACTCAAGAAGCTGCAGGTCGGAGCCAGTTTCTGGGCATGCGTGCTGGCTCAAGCATGCGCCCGCGCACTCCTGTATGTGTGTGCGTGTGTGCGTGTTAGCGTGCGCAAGACTGCTTTCAATTCCATGTTACAACGTGCTTGCGCGCGGCCTTACACTCATCTGGCTAAGTTCCTTATGTGTCCATGTTCTTCCAAACGTCCATGCATTTCTGTGCATGTGGTTATGTATGCGTGTGAGTGTGTTTCCATGGTCCTTTATAAGTCTGTACATGTGGTTATGTATGCGTGTGCGTGTGGCTGTTAGGCGTTATTCTCCTATGTATCTGCTATTCAGTTGTGGCTAACTGTGCAAATATGATATTGTAATACAGGCTTCTGTCGTCTCCTGTTCTTCTCAGATTTGTCTTTTCTGTCTGTGTTTCTAATTTTCTAATTTCTTATCAATATGAGTAACATGTTCTTATAAGGTGCTGGTGTCGTTTAGTTTTTCCCTTTTTTCCCCTTTTATTTTCTTTCCCTCTCGTCATTCCCACTGGTCGTCTATTTTTTTCTAGGTGCTGGTGCTGGACGGCAATAAACTCAACTCTGTTTTCAAGGACATCAGCGGTCTCCGCCGTCTAGAAATACTGAGGTGTAGCGGGAATAAGATCAGGTGAGGTTCAGGTGCAACACGTGAGCTACAAATCAGGATCCTAAGGTTACAGCAAATTTACTGTCCCTATAACATTAACCAGTATGTCTGTCTGACGCGATTCTTCACGTATAGCGTCTCTTTACCTTTCATCGAATGATTAATTGGCTGGATGTGGATGCTGGAGCTTTCGTGTCTCCTGGTTATAACAAGTCATAACAACGGTCGTAAGGCTCACATGCCCTGCATTTTTTTACGATCATTTTTATGCGTGCTAAGCCATAAACACCCCGGCCGAGGGCAGTAAACTTCTTACGTCATAATGTCATGATATGGGTGCTGGGTAGGCGTGATTTTGAGATCAGCACAAATAAATCTAGGACCAGTCTATGTCTGGCGTCACCCACGTGACTTCTGCCCAGGGAGGTGCCGCGGGACGTACGGAACCTGACTGCCTTGACGGATCTCGACATCTCCAACAACCGGATCTCCGTGCTGCCCACAGACGTGTTCCAGCTGCCTTGCCTGGCGAGCCTCGACGCCAGTCAGAACCAGGTGAGACGGACAGACACACGCACATTCCCTTCGTCGGCAGCTCTCATGGATCTTTAGGCTCTTGTTTGCACGTTAGCTACTGGAAGTGTACAACCCTCCTGAAAAGATTGTTATAAAATGCTTTCAGGGAGTTGTACTAGGAAATATTGTGTATAAGAAATAGTGTATTAAAATAGTGTAATTAAAATTGTAAGTCTCGCGAGACCGACACCGGAAATCTCGTGAGACCGTGACCGGGAACATTTCCGATTGCGCGGGAAACATGTGTTCGGGGTCATTTACGTCCTGTGCCTGTTAACATCGGCTGTGCAGTTTCCACTCACAGCTCGTGGTTTTGCTTGTGCAGGCAAGTACATTTACTTTGTTTTTCAATTGTAACCGGTCTTGGTACATTGAAATGTTTGAGAACACCAAGCTATTATCGATTCTTTTTGTTATATGAATACTTCGGTTTTGATTTAAGATCTAACATTCAGCTTTGTGTAACAGTAACTGGCTAGGTCGAGAGTTAGTAAATTGTGACGTCGTACAGTCACGAGAATTTATGTGGAATCTTGCATTTGATTGCAGGGCCACGTTTTCTGGTTCTTTTTCCTCCTTCGGTTTATTCTTTATTCTTTTTGGGTTCTTCCTTTTTCTTCGTCATTCGGTTTATTTCTTCTCTTTCTGTTATCCATTTTGGTTTTACCATGTGCGCGGGGCCTGTGTAGTAGGAGTAGTGTATCGAGTTTATGGTTGAGGAGAGCGTTAGCTAAGGTGATGTATTGCAATTGTGGTTGTGAGAATTCTTGTTCCTTTTATATTTGATGTCTACGTCTCAATGTTAATAAATGTCATGTTTTGTTGCTATCACGCGTCTGTAGTTGAGTAGGTTGCAATTTGGACGCCTGTGTGAGTGAGTGCCTAAGCCGGGATTGAGCCCACGATAAATAAATTCTTTTGTAATTCCAACGGCGCACACTGGTAAATTTGGTCTTTGCCACTTGGGCCACGTGTGTGCCGGTTACAGGAAGCATGTATATATATATACACACGGGGGCGAGTGCACTAGGTTATTCTTTAGGAAAGAACTGTGCATCTTTCATATAATCCATGGGCAGCCCGCAGCGTATGTAGCGGTAATAGGAACCTTGCTATAGCAATACAGAGGGTATTGGGTCCGGCACTCTTACTTCTCGTGCATGTGGCACATTTTCACACTGCCGGTCGTCAGGGGTTTTCTCTGGGTGCTCCAATGTCTTTCTCCCTTCCGCTTCCCCCACCACCTTTCACCCCCCCCCCAACACACACTTCCATCATGTGATAGCCTTCTTTGTTTACTGGACGTTGATCAATAAATATTCAACAGATTTCCCATAATTCACTATTTGCCTCTCATACATCTGTTGCTGACTGGAGCTCAAGAGCCAGCCAGATATAGACTTGTGTCGCTTCAACTTGAAATTTCTTTTTTTTCCTGCCAAGTCAGATGTAGTTATTTGACAAATGTTTACTATATAATGACTAAATAGTTGATCTCCATAAAAGATTAAATGATTTTTTTGCCTGCGTGCTGGACCTTCTTTGCAGTTTATTGAATCTTGTTAACATATTTGTGATACGGAGTCTTAATGACCCATACTCCTTCAGAACAAGTTCCTAGCTTTTTATTGTGAAAATCCTGGTGCTGGCATGCAGGTAGGGAAGGTGCCGTTCTTTAACGTGAAAGTGCAAAACAGACATTGGATCTCCACTGTGGACCTTTCCGAGAATAACCTGGTCAAGTTTCCAGGACATCTCATGTTTCTCTCGGACAAAGTAGACCTCAGCTGTAATAAGATTCGCACGTTGTCATGGGCAACGCTGAAAAAGCTGGACTGGGATCGGCATCAGGAGCTAGTGCTGGACTCCAATCCTTTGTGTTACCCCCCGCTCGACGTCTGCGAGTCCGGGCTGCGTTCTATCAAGCATTTCTTCCAAGAGTCTCAGGCCGACGTCAGGGTACGTTAAGACAGTGTTTAATAACAGGACACTAAAGAATTATCAGCTTATTGATTGGTATATGTGAGTACAATTGTTTTCATGAATATGTCTGGGTTTACTGTCTTGACAGAACTGGTTTAGTCTGCTAATTCCGTTGGTTTACTCTATAAAGGTAACCTTTAAAAACATACATTCCTATTTATCGTACGAATATTTTTTTTGATCTGCTGCTACGCTGTGCCATTATGCGAGACGAGGGGTATACCCTGCGAGTAGGGTTGCTGATCTTCATTCTACCCTGATGTGTCTCACAGACCTATCAAGGGGTGAAGGTCCTCGTGCTGGGGTCACACAAGAGCGGCAAGACGAGCCTGGTCCATTCACTGCTGGATCAGCAGGCGCGACTGGCAGACGACACGTCAGATGCAGCAGCTGGGGTTGATGCTTACGAAACGTGCTTCGATTATGACGTCGACAACGGCAGACCGGGTAAGTGGACGCGTCACATCCGGTGTGAAAGAATCTCTCGACCGTACTTTAAAAAAGACAAGAATGGACGCGAAGAAACGAAACGAAAGAAAGAAAGAAAGAAACAAAGAAAGAAACAAAGAAAGAAAGAAACAAAGAAAGAAGGAAACAAAGAAAGAAAGAAACAAAAAAAGAAAGAAAGAAGATATTAGAATTGCAAAAGCTCACTTTCTGTTTGCCGTGGTACTTTGCAGGAAAGTCGCTCAACCTGTGTATCTGGGAGTTTTGTGGCCACCCGTTCTACCTGTACCCTCATTACCTATTTCATGAGCAACCGTCTGTGACCATCCTCACCTTCAGCATACCTGAGTACTCAGGAGACAGCTTTGGACAGCAGGTCATGAGAATTTCGTATCAGTTTCTTTCTTTCTTTCTTTCTTTCTTTCTTTCTTTCTTTCTTTCTTTCTTTCTTTCTTTCTTTCTTCTAATTCTCTCTCTCTCCTTCAAAATGACGACACACCACAAGCAGGCCATAAGTGATGCACCTTTTGGAACAAATGTAACCGGGTGGAAAAGTTCACAAGTACCCAGTCTCAGTGGGTATGGAAACATGCACCGTCTAGTTTTGTGGATGAGGGGTCGAACCTGACCGAGAACAGACTACATCAGCAAAAACATCCTGCTAGCTGGGAAGGCGTACGTAGGCTCGCTCTATTTCTAATACGCAACTCGACCTACTTTGTTCTTAGAAAGAGCGGCTTTGACAAGGTGTGTCACAAGGTTTGTCGTTTGATCAACCAAATGTCGTCCTGATTGTCCAGGTGGGCTCGTGGTTTGACTGGATGATTGCCAAAACCAACAAACTGGTCGTCATTCTGGTGGCCACCAAAAGTGACCTCGTGACCCCTGCACGGGTCGCCGAGGTCACTACCGACGTGCGAATGCGATTGGCCCGCCACCTGCAGAGGCGGCAGGAAGCCATCGAGAGGAGGGTCAAGGACATCGAGTCTCGGCCCGCCATCTCGCCCACGCTGTCCGAGCAGCTGAAGGCCTACATCAAGCTCCTGCAGGCCCGCTTCACTGTCCAGACTGGCGTTATCTCCACCAGCGCCAAGACCTTCACGGGCTTCGCCAGGCTCCGGGAAGCCATCGAGGCTCTGGCCAACGACCGGAAGTTGTTCCCCAACGTCATGCGCTTGATTCCCACCTTCTGGGTGGAGGTGGAGACGTGGGTGGAGGAGCGTGGCAACGCCCTGCTGGTGCCCGTCATGGGGTGGGAGGAGTTCTCGCAGGAAGTGACGCAGAGGTTCGGCATGAAGCATCTTCTGGCTTCCATCACACAGTATCTCCACGAGACTGGGAAGGTGCGTGAGTTTATCGCATACAGGGTGATTCTCGTTTAGGCCGTTTATGATTTTTTCTTGACTTAGTGAAATTATACCCCCGCGAAACCAGATCGACGATCTTGGGTCTTGAGTGACAAGATCGCCTGATCCGAGTTCGCAGTGAAAGGTTCATCTATCAGGCTGGAAACTGTACAATCCAAGTTCTTTAGCTTTTTTTTTGGGGGGGGGGGAGGGGTGATGTTCAAAACACTGACAACAAAAATACAGCACTGAGGGTCTATGTGTGTTGTCCTTAATGTTGCTCTCAGGCAAGTCTGCTAAATCGACTAAAAACTAGGGTAAAAGGATATACCAACAAGGTTTCACCCGATTGTACTCAAAAGTATCCCGAGTACACGCACGTGTCACACGTTAGCAGAAACTTCTCCCTCCCCCACCCTCCGCCTTGGGAATGGGATTATAGCAGAACATCAGCCGTGAAAATTTTGATCAAAGTATTTTGACACATATTTCCCTTGAAGACTGCTGCGCTAATTTTTTGCCACTGTCTTCCTTGGATAGTTGAAGTCTGTTATTCCTGGATAAGAATTCACGTTCAACGACATGTAATTTAGGATCATACGCTCTTCGAAATCTCAGAGAACAAGTCCACAGAATACACAAAAGCCATACCAGCATACAGTATACACTACACACAACAGATCGTGGAAAGGTATATACAACTAAAAAATGTGACAATACATGCAATTACAAACAAATGATCCTTTAAATGTCGTTATAACCCTCCCCCTCCCCCACCCCAACAGAAAAAGAACACACATTGGCGGTCAGGAAACTAACCCCAACCTCTTGTTCAGCCTTGAATCGCTTCTAAAATCATAGTGACCTTTGGGCGTCTCCCTTGAGAAATCTGTTAAATGTCATTCCCACATGCTCTTTAGAAAAAAACTTATGATACTCTTTCTTTTAAGATCTTTGCACTTTATTCACACTCATGTTCACCTTTCTTGACTTACTTTAGAATGTTGTAGTGCTTACGCACTGGCCAGAGTTTAGTGTCGTGTGTCGATTCTTTTTAACTATATATATCCTGCCTGAGATGTTTGTGTCCGCGGGTTTTTGCGCTGCGACAATTGCCTTTGACTGGGTCGGCCACAAATCTATCGTTCTTCACAATGGAGTGCTTCGCTACAGAGTTTGATAAAGTGCAAGCTTTTTCTAATTTAATGTTAACTTCAGATCAGCAACATATAAAGTTGTTTTGTTTTGGGGCTTATTTGTGTAAAGAATGAAGTCTGGCCACTTTTATAGCCTGGGTCCCCTTTGTTGATGTAACACAGTCAGCCGCCTTATTGAATGCTCCTGATTTATGACTTCGTCCAGAGTACGTGTTCGTTTGTAAGACCAGCTGAATGGCTGGCACAATACAGTTGGGATCGTTCAGGCTGCGGGACGGTTCATAGCATTATTTGAAATGGAATGTAAACATGTCCTCTTGAAAAGAGTGTGGTAGCGTTGGTTGGTTGGTTGATTGGTTGGTTGGTTGGTTGGTTGGTTGGTTGGTTGGTTGGTTGGTTGGTTGGTTGGTTGGTTGGTTGGTTGGTTGGTTGGTTGTCTTTTTTGTGTTTTATTTACATGGAACAGTCTCAAAGTTTTCCTAACAAATGTATACTGGCTATGGTTAACAAATCTTTGAAAAGGATATTCGTGGGATTCTCGAGGGCTCTTAGTGTCACTACGAAAGTATAAAATCAAAAATATCTAAAACCAAATAACCCATTAAGTTTACTCTGTTTAAATCATGCATGAAACTTTCCAGAGCTGAAACACATCATTTAATTCCATTGCGAGAAGTTTACAAAAATGGTTGTCGTCTTTAACCTTTCGAAAGGTCAAGGAAACTAACACAACCGAATCAAAAAATATTCCGTTCTGGGTGGCACTCAGTCTGGGACACAAATTTCTGTGCGACAAGTGTTTTGCATCTAATTGTGCCGACAATCGCCTCACGACAATTATTTCTTTACTTACCTAGGTTCTGTGGTTCTCCGGCGTTCCCTCCCTTAAGCAGTTCGTCTTCCTGCGCCCGTCCTGGCTGTTCGACATACTCAAGCAGCTCTTTCGCCACGACCTTGATGCCATGAGGTTCAGCCCTGATGGCTCCCTGAAGGCCGTCGGGGTCACGGCGGTCAAGTTCGAGCGCTTGAAGAAGGAACTTCTCACAGAGGGGGTGATGGACAAGGAACTCATCAGAAGTCTGCTGGTGTCTGTTCTCCCTGCCGACCTCCCTACCCCAGCCGATCAGGTAATCAGAGGGATGGGTAGATTCAAACGGATAGCCGCTTGCAAATGCTTATATTTATGTAGATTAACCTGCACTCTAGTTGTAAAGATTCATTAAAGTAGCCCCCGTCGCCAAACATGATAACCATCTCAATTTTTCCATTTTGTACCTTCAGCAATTAAGTTGTGTTTGTTGGCTTGTTGGCTGGTTGTTTGGTTTTTACAAGGCATTCATTATTATATCAGTGTTCTCTCTCTCTCTCTCTCTTGGCCCATGCGGGTTCCCATGATTTGAATTGTTGTTTCATCATAGTTTTGCTTTTTGCTCTCGCTCCCTCTCTTGTTCTGTTTTGGATGGGCGTGGGTGCGGCTAGGATCGCGATATTTTGTCTAAATATTCGTATCGATCTTGTTTCGGTTCTGCTGCACTCTAATTGACGCCGAAAATTTCCATAATCCATACCTGTTTGGTAGCTCATGAGTTCACATCAAACCATTGTTTTCTTATTTTATTCCCAAACAGATATTAATTAATATGTATAATTATTTCCCTATTCTATTCCTGGCTGAACAATTCACGTCAAACCAATATTATTCTAAATCTGTATCCTCAGCAGTTTACGAAGAACATATAAATATTTGCTTTAGTTTTGTACCTTTACTTTCTCCACATGTTTTCTTCTTGAATCAAATTCTGTCTGCTTTACACCAGATTAATTGTTTTTATTGTTCCAATGCTTCAGGTGCTGCAGCTCCTGACAGAAGGGCTGGAGCTAAGCTACCCGGTATACAAACGCCCGCGCGAAAGCGTCTACAGCTTCAGCGTCGAGGGCAGTGAGGGTCACGCCAAGATTAACAAGCTGCTCGTGCCCTGGCTCCGCACTTCCGCCGAGCCCGCGGCCTCTCGGGAAAAGTGGGCGGAGCTTCGGGGCCGCCGCCGCCTGTGCGCCATGTTCAAATTCCCACGGTACATGCCGCCCGGCCTGTTTGAAGTCACGACGGTGCGCGCGCATCAGGAGAAGCACCGGCTGGTGTTCGTGGCGCACTGGGGCGGAGGAATACACGCGCGTCACAAGGAAGAAAAAGTGCGGCTGTCCATCTCGTATTTCTTGGACGAAGTTGAGTCCAGAGACGAGACGCCAGCGATGGGAGGAACTGAAAAAGTATCGTTTGACAGTAAGCAGCCAGAAGTGAAGGACAGTAGACCTGAGGGTCATCTCCAAGGTGATGGAGTTAGGCAGACATTTGCTAAAGGTGCAGAACTGGAACAAGATGAACAAGCTGATAAGGTGGAACCTATACCGGAGAATCAGGACAAAGAGGAAGACGATGAATCCACCAAGCACGCCAAGCCGCGAGCGGGTGGGCGGCAGGTGCAACAAACGGAAAATCCGTTGATGGGACAGCACAGTGACAAAAAGACAGATGACGAAAGCACAACTGTCCTAAAATTTGAGGTAAATAACCCACTGATTTCTTGCAACGTACAACAACAAAGAGAACTTAGCCAAGCGAGACTTAGACAAGACGTCAACGTTTCGGGGCATGGCCCCTTCTTCAGGACAACGCAAACAAATAACAAGTAAAATGGGTCACAGAGACAGAGACGCTGGTCCACCATGGTCGCTGGACAGGAAAAAAGTGTGGGGAAAGGGGACAGTGCGTGGGAAATAAGCCTATTTATTTATTTATTTATTTATTTATTTAAGCAGTACTAAAGCTTCGTCTACCTGTCCTTCAGTCTTATGAGTGCCCGCAGATCCTGATCTACAAATCTCCGTGTTTGTTAAATGTTATCTATTTTATTTGTGGTTAAATTTATCTCAACGTTCTGACCCAGGTCCGTGACGATAGCGACGAAGTAGCAGACCAGACGCCGGCAGCCACGATGTGGACCGTCCTTCTCCCGTTGCTGATGGACTTCGAAGAACTCTTGCAGGGCTACGCAGGTGAATAGTGAACTCTTTTCACGCCAATAAGGGAATTGCAAAGATGTACTGTGCTCATGAAGCCAGTTAAAACTATCAAACATTTCACCACGTCTTGCTGGAGGCAAAAACATTAACATGACACAAGAGGAAAACATTGTATTTAGGTCCTGCACTTTAATACATTCTTGACATAGGCTTATGATCTATTGACTACCATTGTGTACGCATGGGTACACACTGATTTCGGCACGATTGAAGTAAATCCTGCTTTCAAACTACCACAAGTCCAGTCATCTATTTTACGTATTTCAAAAACGGACGGACGGACGGACGGACGGACGG
>SMGT01013571.1:112120-180497 GCA_004794575.1 Lanistes nyassanus
ACAGAATGTGACGTGGCGGGCCGTACTTTAACTTGTTGGACTCGACTTCTCCGAATTACTGGACAAACTTTTATGGTGATCTTGTAAATGTAGATTTAATTGAGCAATCGTCACCAAAACCTTTACTGCCTCAGGTCAATGGTTTCTACCCCAGAGGATGACGACGCTATGAAATAATGTGAATAACTAGGAAAATCTTCCGAGGGAAAAGATTCTCATACTCTGAAACGCTCGCTCAGTCTCTCACAGGCAAAACACTACTAGCTCAAGAGCCTCCACCCTCGTAAAAGACACAACTGCAGCGAACTGTTATTCAACATATATTTCAAACACTAACTGGCTCGACAACATCAAATATATCTACAGATTATTTACAAAGAATCACCTTGGTATCAGACAAAGAAGATAAGCAAACTCCAGAGGGGGAATCAAACTGCAAAAACGGCCTATGATCCCGCTCAATACACACATACAGTAAGTGACTGACAATAGAGCTCTTGTCACTACTGAAACCTCTACTTCTTCCATACACAACTCTGAAGCTATACAACTGAATCAATAAGTGACCAACGACAGAGCACCTACTCTTGTCACTACTAAAACAACTGTTTGACCGCAATACACCGATACACTAAGTGACCGACAACAGAGCACCTACTCGTGTCACTACAGAAACTCCTGCTTTACTGCAATACACAGCTCTAAAGCTATTCAACGACCGACGATGAAGTTATGACACTGTACAACCAGCACTACCGCTACCTCCCTTTTGACGTACGTCCGGCCACTAGCTTATGACGTCTCCTGTCTTCAGCAGGATGAAACCACCTATCTTAAATCAACACGAGTCCCAGACTCTAAGATAATCTATGGCAAGAGCAGTCCTACAAGGCACAACAACAGTCACTTACTACTTTGTCTAGTAGTTGCCGGAATACACCCCGTGTACCCGGGTGAGATGCTGGAGTCCTTTGCTCTTTTCACGTCCTGGCTAAGATGGCGAGGGGTAGAGGTCCGTGGATCTACACGTGTCCGCTTCTTGTGGTCCTCCTACATTAACTCTCTCTCCATGTCCTGTCCTCTCTGTGTGTCCCCCCTGTAATCGCGTTTTCGCCTCCTTAAGTAGTAGGCGTTCTGACACATTAACCTCGAGTAAACCGGTTCTGGTCAGACTAGGTGGAGCAGGGCAGCTGCCATGACCAATGGTGTATCGCTCACCTACCTAGGTGTGAAGAGAAGGGGAGGAGCTAGCAGGCTAAACTAAGAGTGACAGGTGATAACCTAGGAGTGACATGTGACACAGAAAGCTAAACGTTGAAGGTCTATCCCTGTTTGTAACCTTGTAGGTGTGCTGGTAGAGAGACGGATGGAGTGCCCTGTCTGTAGCGATTCTTCCTTCCTCGGTGAGTGGCTGACCCCAAAGGAGGCCCAGAGTTTGAACACTCGCACGTGCGACACATGTCACCAGCACATAGACACCGCCTTTCTTGTGCAGCCACGAGAGAAAACGAGAGGTAAGCCGTCTGGTATTTTTCTCCTTCGGCAGTATAACTGCCATTGTCGTCGTTGCCATCCAATTAATGACACTGTCGGCATCACAGCATCGCAGACATTAGTCAGAGATTTTTTTGTGAGGTATAAAGTTCAGATTCACCCAGAGCCATGTGTTGGTGGCAGCAACCAACCCAGTGCTTAAACAGAACGCGAACTTTTCTAGCATCTTAGGAGTATCTCTTAGATGAAAAAAGAAATGTTGTTCTAGTGGCTTAGCATACAGGTCGCAAAACACACGCACAGACAAACGCGCACAAACTCACACGCACGCACGCGCACACACACCCACGCACACACACACAGATATATATTCACGTACCGACGTGGAATTCAATGTTGGTGGTTGCAACAGAATTAATATTAAAATACTTATAGTGGGTCTAATCTGTGAATGGTCATACACAACAAAATGTGTCCCTTGCTGCTTTCGTGAATGATTTTCGTAGGCTGAAGTTTACACTCTGATATCCGGGCACTTATTATAGACCGTCACGTCTTTCCTAGTTAATATTTGACATATTTTACCGAATCTCCTTTTTCACTCCTTATTTGTTCATTGCTACTTGTTGAAAATAGTTGATTTTCAGTGGTCGGGAATGTGTGACAAGTTGCTACAGTTGTCAAACCTATCTGACATACTCTTTCAGTTGTCATATCTCGGTCTAGTGGTAGACTTCGCCACTCCTCATACCCTTCTGAAGCACAGGGGGGTGATGTAAGTTATCGTTATGACGTCATCTGCTGTTACTAAAAACGTTTTGCTCACTACACAAATAAACCCACGTCAGTGCATGTTTTTTGTTAAAGTTGAAGCATTTAGAGAACATCATTCTTGAGTAGTTGCTTCGTAATAAAGAGTTACTAATTCACTAACATTTTCAAACTTCAGTTTTACTTTTATGCGCTTGTTTCAATTTATTTCATTGTAAGAATGCTAGACTATAGCGTATTTAACCCTACACTTTCCCCTCTCCCTCCTTTTCTCTCTTATATTGACTTTTCTTCCTTGCCTAATATACGCTTGATCTATATACTTGACTTTCTCGTTCACATTTTCAAACACCAGTGTACTGCAAATGCAGTATGTATTTATATATTTAACACGCTTTCAATGCATCAGCTTTTTGCCTTATGTGACTTTTACCTATATGTATGCGATGTATGAAGATTCAGAAGCGAAACCGTCTGGGGCTGGGTGATATATTGTTTGAAAAGCTGTTTCAATGTTTAAGGCCCTTTGTAACCATATATTACCTTTTGGCGCCGGTGAAAGGTATTAAGACTCAGAACCAAACAAAGACGGGGTTGAGTTCATAAAAAACAATTTGTGTTTCACAGCTTATGAATAAATTATTGTCAATTATTATATTTATAGATCATTATATTATGAAGAGTTTTTGCTTTGATTGTTTTATTTATGCTATAATGTGCTGGACGCTTGCCAGCTTTTATGAACTGAGTTCACTCAAATTTCGCAATCCTTAAACCCAGCTTTCTTTACTTAATGCTTCGCTCATCCAGTATAAGTATTTTATTGTATATTGTATTTTAAAGGTAACAATCCATATGTTAGAAATAATGTCAAAACTTACCAAAGTTATGTGTGTTAGTCTGTGCGTGTGTGGGAGTGCTCCCTTTGTCAAGGGCCTTTGCTGGCCTTTTCTATATGAGTGATTCAGAGCAGATTTTTCAGTTTTCCGCCTCATAATTAACAAAATATATATTCCTGAATGTCAGGAAATTACAACGTGTCCTTGAGGATGTCTTTCTAAATTTACAGATGACGTCATTAGAAACCTCGTCAGACGGTCGGCCAAACGTCGCGGTGCCGCAGTGACCTCTGCCCTGGATGACATCCATAAGGTGGCGCCCCCTAACCAACGGAGAGCCGTAATTGCTCCCCTTGACATGGCAGGTGACGACAGTCTCCAACGCCTGCTGGGACACAGAGATTCCGTCAACTCTTTGCTGTCTTTGGACTGACCGTAGAAACGTTCATTATAGCACTGATAAATCTAACGAGGTCCTTGTCGGCGTTTTAAACAGGACAAGCCAATGGCTGACTTTCTAGTAAGTTACGTGACATAGGCGCTGCAGGGACGGAATTTCCGAATCAGGCAAGGGTTTTCTTTTAGACTTAACCCTGGGATGATATCTTGGTGAGACCAACAAGTTGTTGTATGATTTTCTGTACAAGACGTTTGAAATGTTGTCCTCCTACCCAAATTAGTCCCAGTGTATTTTATGCTGACTTGCATCTCTGCCGGTGTCGCAAGAAATTCGCTTCCGTATCTGCAACCTACGTCCGATGTTTGATCGAAATGAAGCGCATACTGTCATACAGCTGACTTCTGTTTCAGTGTGCATGCATATGTATGTGCGTTTGGGTCAGCGAGCGCGTTCTTGACAACAGCAAATCGTAAATAAAATCGCGGTCAACAGCCTGTCATAGGTGTTACACTATGCACTGCGTCTGTGACCGTGATCATTGCTGACATCAGGCCCTCCCCACCAAGACCGCCTCGGTGGCCTAGTGGTTAAGGCGTTCGCTTCCGAGGCGGGAGGTCGGTGGTTCGCATCCTGGCCGAGGCATACCTAAGGCTTAAAATTGACAATCTATAGTAGCTGCCCTGCCAGACGCCTGGCACTACAGGGAACAGTACTAGGACTGGTTGGCGCGGTGTCAGTAGAATGTGACTGGGTGGGACTGAGGCTCGTGTTGCGTCATCAGTCCCACGTGTGGCAAACACGTAAACTTTGTCTAAGCAACACCGTCCTGATATGCACATAGTTTGCGGCTGGACGTTAAGCACCAATCCCCCCCCCCCATCGTACTAAGTACCAGTTCGGTTACTATTTATTGACCTCAACCCATTTGTAGTAAAGAGCTACCTAACGTTAAAAAGGGTGAAGTCATCTTCGACAGTCGATGAAGAAGACACTAGGTGTGGTTTGGGGGCGTCTCCTGCAATTTCAGAGACCATCACGAACAACACTGCCATGCCATTTCTACCCGACTTTTATTGTTGTTGTTGTCAGCTTTCTCCTCAGCCAAAGAGATTTTCGATTTCTGAAGATGGCAGAGATCTATGCATTGGTTATATTTATGCATGCAGTGAACACGGGCGCTGGCACACATCCATGCAGATGAATGCAAATACACAAATCTCAGAGTAAACCTTTTTCTAACCACTTTTTAATCACTTTTAACCCATTGGTCTACTCAACAGTGCTTTAGCAGCAATATCAAATACAGTAAATCATATCAACAATGAAACAAGGAAGTTAATCAGTGTCATCCACATTTAATCAGTTTGATCTCCCACAGAACAAATCTATAGTTAAATATTTTGTGAGGAATGAGCAAAACTGTTCACAAGCGCCGGTGAATCTCTGAGTTTGAAAAGCGGAATAGTATCGGATTGTGTTAGCACCTGAGGGAGTACCAGAGGGGGGGAGTGACAAAGTTAACGGCAAGTAAGAGAAAATAAAATATGAAACTTCTTACCATTGAAGCAGCATTTTCCCCTGCTTGTGTATAATGCCATGGCATTACCCAAAAAGCATAGAAGCCAAATATGTGTATGTATATATCTGAATATGTATCCACACACAGACACATATGTAAATAAGATATGTAAAAATGTGGTCCAGATAAGTCACCCCTCTGCATTGTCACTCACGAAAGATACAATGAATGTAACCAAAACAAATTATTGCTGTTACCAACAAGAAATCTTTACAGTAAACTCATCAACCCCCATACTATATGAATATGACCCCCTTACACATTCAACAGCTAGCACAGCAAATACATTGTAACACATGGCATGGTCCACTGAGTTAGCAGGCTCAGTACAAAGACTTCTGAGACTGCATGTTAATACAACATGTTGCTCTCTCTCTCTTTCCTCTCCCCCAACCCACTTAAACCCACTCCCTCCCAAAGATATGTCATACATCTTGTATGACAATTCACCCACCAGTGCTTTCCCATGAACAAATAAGGTAAGAGATCCTTTCAAAAAGACAACTGAACATATTAAAACTAGTTGTTGATTTTTTTGCAAACAATACCAATATTTCTCAAACATACTAAAAAGAAATGCCACCACATTGACAACCAAATATAATGTTCAGTGAAACAAAAACACCACAGTGGAATTTTCTGAACTGTCGCAGTTCTCACACATAAAAAACCCAATTATGGGCCATAGATCCTGACTATAGTAAGAAATATCTGTCCACGTGGTGTCACTTCCACCATAAATATGATGCCTATTCTAGTGCTGAATTTCTTCAAAACTAACTTCTTACTTCTGTCAAGGAAAAGAGTAACATTTAAACACCTGCACAGTACTGGCACGTATGCAGTACTGTGCAAAAATCTATAGTTTTAAGGCAGGCCATTTTACTGAAAGTAGTGGCCAAGGAAACACTGATCAGATACTGGCTCTGCGCCTTATATTTCAAGGCAACAACTGGTAGCATTCAAGAGAACAAGGCTGTAATCACAACAGAACAGAAACTGATAAGCTGGGTCTCCGTTAAAATATTTGGCAATGCCATTGCAGAATGTATCACTCTGAGATTTGGAAATCAACACAATGCTTTCATTCTTGTATAAATATATTGCACTGTGATTTCTGTAAGGTCCCGAAAACTCTACCTCCTAAAAAAAAGTCGGATGTGGTCACAATCTCTTTCAACTACAAATTGCAAGGGAACAGGAAAAAAAAATGAAAAATGGAACACAGATTTTAACAGGAAAAATCATCCTACAAATCTAGTTAAAAGGAAAATGAATGGTGCATACACATCTGTCTACAGCTATAGCAATGCTCCCACAAACTCCTCATGAAAAATGGGTGATACAGACAATTTTTAAATATACACAGACACACAATATCAAGTACATGAAACAGCTATCTAGTGATATGTCTTACAAACTATGGTTTGTTGTGAACACATTTTTGTATAAACTCTTCATAAGATCGAGAAAATACGCTCGCATAATCTATAAATGGAGAACTACTGTCTGCATCTGCCACACTGCTGGGGAGTAAATTTTGCAGCTGGCAAGTGATTAATGGGGGAAATATCACAGCATGCAGACCCAACTATCAATTTTTACGTTTGCTAATTAAATCGCATTATCTTCCAAAAGCCAGAGATGCAGAGATCATTAAAGCTTTAAAATGTCTCCCAGTTATCTAATGTAATGTAAACAGCTAGCCCCGACCTTTTGTTGGAATTAGTTCCCCGACAGTCTACATGCCGCATTTAGTTTCTGGACAACACGAATGTTTGAATATCGATTCAATTCATGAAATTGAACCAGCCCGCAGGGACAAAAGGAAACGTTACACCTCAAAGACTCGGTAAGGCAGAGCTACATTGAAAATGGATGGCAAGAAGGGTCTGGCGATTGAAGTTCCAACGAGATCCACAGTATTCTTGATTTTCGTCTTGTGTATATAAAGCAGATAAAGCAAATTATCAATCAGCCAGAGAGAACAGGATGGGTGAACCAATCAAGAAAAATGATAATGAGCAGGACGTGGTGAGATAGTCTGAAACAAAATGTAATAATACTGACTAGAGTCATTGCCACAGTTTCTCTGTGACGTAATGACGCCTACAATGTCTGTGGTAAGACACAAAGACAAAGAGAATGAAGTACAAAACTCTCTCTCTCTCTTCTTTTCTGCATTCCAAGCCAACAAAATGATTATTAGCCCCATCATCACTTTTCCATTCCTCATCTTGCTGTTAGTGGCCAGCAAAAATCACAAAGGCAAATACGGATTAATTAAAACTACAAGCTTATTGTTTAACAAACGTAAGGACAAAGTAATTATCATCAGATGATTACAATAATCTTTCATATCACAGTCATTCAGACTTAAGGAAAATACACATTTTTGTATCTTATAATATATTTATATTACCATTTTTGTTAACACCACACATAATAGTCTCCCACAAAACGTATTTTTAAAAGGTTATTATTTTGTATTTGATGGTGATGCCAGTTGCTGCTGATGAACAGTTTCCCTTGTGATTGAGATCAACCTCCCGGTTAAAACCATCTCAGTGCTGGCTCATGACCCAGAAAAATGTCTGAACAGACACTGGCCTGGCAGGTTTTAAGAATCTCAAGCAATCCTGACAATAAATCATCACAGCAGCAACACACCACTAGACAAATCAAGTTAGTTCTATGGAAGATAGTTATTTTGAAGATCAAAGAATATTATCCCCAGCAGGCATGCAAGTCTGCTGATAAATAGAGTTGGAGGGTTGGGGGAATGTCTTTATGATGGATACAGGACATTATAGTTGTATAGGAGCATATCAATATCCAACACTTACCAAGTATGTACAGATACAGTAAGGCAGTCTGTGAATGGTTAGAGATAAAACAGAAAACCTTCATTAATAAGCCATTTTACCACGCCTGCCATCGCGGAAGAAATTTGCCACTGTGGCCGTCGGTATTGTGGACACATTTTACACATTTTCACACCAAAAGTGGTTCATCAACAAGGGATGTAACTGGTGTTTTCTTACAGCAGAATCATTTTTCTATCGAGTTCCTTCCCTTAGACCACACAATACACAATTGTGATCTTGAAATCCTATTTGGTGGTTTGCAAGACAATCGTGCTGCCATTTTGTTGCATTCACTTGAATACATTTTCCAATGCAATGTTTACGCAGAATTCACATTCGATGGATTTCAGGTAGGAATCATTTTATAGTTTAAAAATTTTTCTTTCAGCCTGCATTGGAATTATGTTTATATCGGTGATAAAAACACCAGGGCAGTAGGACAGTTGTGTTGGGGTCCTGCCTGATCGCCAAAGTGACGACGAGTGAGGCGTGCGACCTACATTTTTTATAAGATACATAGAACCACGGGGAAAGTCATGGCAGAAAATCCTACGACATTTTCGAGTTAATGAACAGCTAGAGATGGCGGATGATAATGTAGATCACAGTCCCAAGTAAGGCGGATCTTGGTTATCACGTGCAACATCATGAGAAGAGTGAGAAGCCTTGCAGTTATGTAAGTCCTGACCACCGGTGGAGATAAGCCCCCCAGCCACTTCCCTGCTGGTTCAAATGTTTCGTGTCTTCTCCTGCCAAGCAAAATACATCCATTACATGTAACATCTAAGTGTAGAATGGAATGTGTATCTGTGTGTGTGTGTGTGTTCAGATCACATGTGAACACCCTCTTGGAACTAGCACTATAGTTCACACAATACACAACTATATGTTCACACTGGTACAGCAAACACTAAGTTACTATTTTACCAAGCACACATGCAGATTAATTTAAACAAGAAAGTATGCACGTGGAATTGCATTTTGATTAGGTAAGGGAAAATAATGGACAGCTATCTTACATCATCTACAGAAATAAAAGGTTTCCAAGACAGACTGAGTAGCCAACAGTAGGGAGGAGTGGGGGGAGGCAGGGTGGAGAAGGAGAGTAGATTCTGACAGCACACTATAAAACCTACCTGTGGCCACAGCTTCCAACTGCTCCTTTTCCTCCGGGCTCAGTTTGAGCATCATGTGCAGTACAGGTACCAACACCATACGCTCCTGACCCACTGATCGTGTCAGGAACTGCAACACACACACACACACCACACAGCAATTTACCACAGTACAACCTCAGCATAAATCCTATTTTCAGCCCCACTGACCTGTGTCCTAGCGCTGTCTACTTTGTACTTCATTTTGCCTAGACTGACTGACTGACTGACTGATGACAATCATGATGAGAACACTGAGACAAAATGCATAAGGTGGAGAACAACCAATAGGATTAATTAGTGGGTGAATAATGACAACAATGGATGGATGGATGGATGGATGATGGTGTTAGTAGTGGCAGCAGTAGATATTAGACATGAACTTTGTATTTTAAAATAATATATTCAAAATGTGGCAACCACTTCATCAACTTGTAATCTTACATGTCATCGTGTATCACCACCACAAACAGAATTACCTCTGTGAAATAAATATGGGGCATGACACTAAACAGATATACTACAGACCCGGGCCAGCACGGAGCCAGTACAGTGGAGATATGGCAAACATCACCAATTACAGGGACAAAAACATGCCACGGCAGGTCTGACAACAGAGCACAGGAAAAGCAGCGGCGCCAAGCTTCAACAGACCTTCATCAGGATGTTCTTTAAGTACTCCAGATTCTGAAGCTCGTCATCTCTCTGCTGGTTCCGGTTCAAACGTCGTATCTCATCCTTCAGAATCCTGGCTTGCTCCGTCATGCGGGACACTGACTCCTCGCTGTCATTCAGCAGCTAAATAATGCAAAATTGCGGGAACAATTAAAAACAAAGCACCCAAGATGTGAAACATACAGAGCAAAACTAGTTGTTCAGGATAAACAAATTTGGTCATTCAAGGGAGGTAATGCAAGCGAGAGGGTCATTTATCACAGGTATCACTGTGTTATGCAAAGCAAAAGGAACGTGAAAAAAAAACTACAAAATTTATCACACAGACATCATCATCACAAAGGTGTGATGTCTCACACTAACCAGCCATATGCTATGAACAAATTAATGGCACAGGCAAGAAAATGAAGAATGGAACGAAAGAGAAATGACAGCAGGACATAATATGACAGAAACAAAGAACAATAATGCAAAGTCCATAAGGACTTTAGGCAATGAAGCTTAAATGCAGAGAAAGTTCCTTGACTATGGGGCTAAAAACAACAGAAAGACAGGCCTACAGACAGCAAATGCTGCTTGCATTACATAAAAGCAATGAAACAACAACACTTACTTCTGTAAGATGTTCAATTTTCTTCTGTGCTGTTATCAGGTCATTCTTCAATGTCTCTTCATCCACTAGACTAGTTCTCCTTCCCACTGGGGGGAGGGGGGGAAGAAAGGATGGAACCTTAATCTTTTGTAATTTGCAAAGTACGTGAAATTGCTTTTATTTAACTAAACGTTTTCTGAACACCTTTCCTCAGCACCATTTCAACACGAAAAGACAACAGCCAGTAAATCTCCAATTCTTATATTTGATGTTCCAAGCAAAACAGACAATGATAACGCTACTGAATGTAAAATTCCTCTGCCTACCTGGCAAGTCCTCCAAAGGTGTGGACAGCAGCTTCTCAAAGGACACAGAAGGTGGTTTGCCTGATGGCGAAGTCTACACAGCGAAGAGAGGAAAAGCGCAATAAAGATCCGACACAAACTGCCTACCTTAACCAGAAAGTCCTTCTCATACCACCACCAAAATCGTGCAGTGATTATTTAATCAATGGTCCATGAAGTGTGAAAACCCTCTGACCCCTATGTATGTCATCATGTCAATTTCACTGCAACATTAGTACAGATACTATCACGATGAATATTAGTTGTAATAAAATTATAATTAGTGCTAAAGTGGAAGCAGTAGGTAAGGGTTTATGAGTCTGGTTTTGTTTTACAGATTTTCAAGGCATAAGTATGCATGAAAATAAATCCTGCTGTTATTCCATTCCATCAAAGCCAATGCTTCTCTTTTTATCCCTGACCGCTGAGGCACAAAACCTGTTGACATGATCTGTGGAACGTTCCCAAAAGTGGCAGAGTAAGTTGGGAGTGATCAAGTCTCTTTAGCTTAGGAATTTTGGACTGCTGGATACGGCTGTCAGACAATCAGACATGCAACTGCTTAAGCCAATAGGCGCTGTTTTCCCTGCTGGAAATTCCCATGTTCTAGCATGGCAAGGGAATGATGCCTGTGCTGAATCTCATTACGGGAATCTCCCATAGAACTGATTCCACAATGCAGGGACACTATAGGCAAGAGATTAAGCATATTTACAGCCTGAATATATGACTCTTACCTCAAGTGTTAGCCTCTAAAACCGCCAAAAATATGTCCCTCAGCAATCAAAAGTTTCATAAAGAAGTGCAAGTGCATGCGCAAACACATACACATCACACATGTGCACGTGCATACCACACACACACACACATATGCATACAATGTGCACGTGTACACACACGCATGCATGCACACATACACATACACACACCAGCAGTCAAGCTAAGGTCTGCTTAACAGTGAAGTATTCATAAACATGTCACATTATGAATCTAACTCCAAATCAACTGCTGGTGACAACTTGTCACCGACACTTACCATGGTACGAGGTTCTGGATCAACAACTTCTGAACCCTGGAAATGATAACACAGAAAACCAGGGTTGTCTTGTCTTCAGAAGACAATTTAAGCGAATTTGTTAGCATGAGCAAGTGAGTGAGAATGGAGGGAGAATTTGCAAAGGCTGATAAATAAACAAACTATCCCTAAGTTAAATCATGACACGATGGGATGGGCAGGGAGAGAGCATGTGTGCAAGAATGTCTTATGTGTGTGAATGTGGTCTTGTGCATGAAGCTCTAACACACTTTCACACAGAAAGCCAGAGTAGAGTTAAAGAGTTTTGTGTAAAAATTCAGAGAATAAGGCTTATATAGGCTACAGGCCCATCATCTTGTATGTGAACCACTACCAGCATGGCAGACAACTCAACCCCAGATTTGTGAAAGTACATGACCCTGACTACCTGAGGTCATGGAAATGAAAAGCAAGCAGAGAAAGTAATCCACGTTATATGGAAACAAACACAGTTTTTGCTCAGCTGCATGACGCTGGATGAGCAATGAAGGCTGCCACACAGCGGAAGTATCAGAGGAAAGGGTGACAAGAGAGTCAGAAAGTGCTTAAAAGTGATGAGCGATAAATAGCTTGAGTTGGGGGAGCGGAAGAGCTCTGGGAAAGGGAGGATGAAAATGTATGTCAGTGTGATCAGACAGAACCTTGTCAAATCAGCCCTGTACACACTTAAAAAGATACATCAAGACTGCAGGCACATGCTGGATACCAGATCTGACTGTGATGGAGGATGAAAATTAAGTCAGTCTGATCAGACAGAACCTTTTAAAATCACACCTTTAAACAAGTACCAGACAGCAGGCACATGCTGGATACCAGATCCAAATGCCCAAACTTTACTGACCTCGTGACAAACGTTTTACTATCTGCAATGCTTTGCCCATAAGAACGAAGAAACATCGGCAAGATCAACTAATGATCAAACAGTGCCACAAAGTGTTAAAATAATTGATAGCCAAGGTGAAAGAAGTTCCTCTTTCAAAAAATAAAAAATTGTGGAAAGTTAAGGCAGTTCGACAAAAGATCAGCAAAGCTGAGCTGAACACACCTCCCCTTCTTGTCGTTCACCCTCTGGATGAGTCACCACGGGAACAAATCCTGGAGGTGAACGTCGTTCTTCTGCCACTGCTGAATCCTTGGCACGCAGCGACCGCTGAAGGTTGGTGACTTCTCGCTGCAGGCGTGTGTTTTCTCCCTGTGTCATGTCCAACTGCATCTGCAGCATCTCCACAACCTTCTGATGCTCTTCATCTACAGCATCCAGCTGTTCCTGAAGACGGCAGACAACATGCTACAAATATGGCCTTACCTCACGACATTTTTTTGGCCAACTTGTGCAGAACTCCCCAAATCTATGACACTCATCCACACAAGGATCTCACCATGGTTTCCTCAAGTGAAACAGAAGCTGGGATTTTAACATTCTAGCTGAAAGCGTATTGATGCTACAGTTAAAGGAACTCTTAAAACATATGCTGTCACAAAAGATGACACTGATGGTCTACTACAAGCCTGTAAAGTCTTCTGCATGCAGTTGCTTAAAGGGAGATATTTGGCACAACAGGGGGCAGCACTATTGTAAACTGCAAACACATAGAGATGCTGTGATGTTACCTTGTGGGCATCTCTCTGAATGTCAAGCTGCAGCTCAAGTTGTGCCAAGCGTTCCTCCATCTTCGTCACAGCCGCCATCTTCTCCTGCATCATTTCCTCGATCCTGTGTGGCCAAGTCAAAGAAAATGCAGCCCAGTTCCTTACGGTATGACACAAAATCCTTACTGTACAACAGCAAACCCTTACTGTATGAGAGAAAATCCTTACAGTATAACAGAAAATCCTTACAGTAGGACAGACATTGATTCTAAATATGCAGTTTCTGCTACATGTGCAAGAGTATAGCGCACTTCTTTCAACTCAAAATGGACTCTGAGAATAAAGTGTTTTCTGTAAATGAATATATCCTATACCAAATACCTAACCAAAAAGAAAAATATTCAGAGAAGAAAAGGTTAAGAAGGCAACCAAAGTAAAAATATGAACTGAGCCGTATCCTGTCTAACCATCCAGGTTATAGTCTGTCACCATGTTCGCTGTGACTACATCTATGGTATAAGCTGGTTGCCCATTACTGGCATCCTCCCAACATCCCTCACACCCACCTCTTACGGATCGCCTCTTCACGTTGTTCCGAGTCTCGAAGAAGCTTGTTGTGTCGTTGCTGCAGGCGGTCATGTTCTTCCTGCAGCGTCTCACTGTCATGGGTCATTGCTAACATCTTCTGCCTGCACCCATCACATGCACACACACACATGGAACCACACACAACCGCACCCACGTACACATCCATATATGCATGTAGGTTCCCATGAACATGCACACAAACCCGCACATACATACATGCGTGGATGCACACATGCAAACACACACAAAGACACACACACACATAAAGACAGCATATGAAATCTTTGGTAAAATTTTAATGGTTTAATACCTGTGGTACAACAAAGAGAACTTGACCAAGCGAGACATAGACAGGAAGTCAACGTTTCAGGGAATGCGATTCAACCATTCATGACCAGCATCCTTGTCAGCTAAGGGATTGTTGTTATTTGTTGTCTGTTCGTGTCGTCCTGAAGAAAGACCATGCCCCAAAACATCGACTTCCTGTCCAAGTTCCCTTTGCTATACCTTTCTTACCCCAAGTCGCAGTCGCCTGTTTCTTTTCTCTTTAATATCTGTGAACTATGAGAACTAACCAAGTTCCCGAGTTACTTTTACAGCAGCGAGTAGCATGTTTATAAAATAGTGATAAGGCCAACGAAACTTCGTTTACTTACGACATTTCCTGAAGTTTCCCCTTCAGATGTTCCACTGCATTCTCCAGCCTCTGCCTGCAAAATGTTGATTCAAATTTAACTGAAACAATTTCTCTTAATCAGAAATGAAGATAGTCTTTGATAATAATTATTAGCTGCACAGGAAATACATTGTCAGTTTTATAATATACACAAGTGCCTGCTGGCACACACCAGCGCCCACAAATACATGCAACTCAACCTGCCCAGCACTGTCTGATATATCCACATGCTTGTATGTGTACACCTATATAAATATTCACTCACATATACACATCCACAACCATACACTGAACTGTAGCCAAACATACTTTTCTTGTTTCTCCAGGTCCGAGAAAGTGTCAGCAGGGGACTTTGTTTTCTGTTTCTGCAAGACACTGTGTGCTCGCACCTACACAGATTTATATCCCACGGTATAGGGTGAACAATAACACTTATGGCACCATTCCCAAACATTAGTCTGACTAATGTTAAAACTAGAATCATCTAGAGATTTTGTAATCTGTAATTACAAATGTTATTGATTGGCATGGATGAAAATGTGAAACTTTTCCAAAATGAAAATACAAAGATTTACATGCCTTCATGTCAATGCTAAAAAGCTGTAAAAACTTTTTTTAAAATCTCTCTTTAATGCACAATGATCAGAATAACTTAAACCAGTATGCATATTCTGTATTCACAAACGTGTCAACCAAACAAATCCATCATGAAACTGAAATTGGGGATGAGAGAAGATCGAAAATAGCAGGAAAATGAAACCATCTGACTTTAGAAGAAAAAAAATGTGTGCAATTAAAAAGAAATCTGGAAAGTGGATAATTATACTGAAAATTGGTGGCTGAAATAGGAGTAGGAAAAACTCCATGAGTGAGGCTTAAAAACAAACGTGAGGCTGTAATGATGAGGGCTACCTTAGAGGACACTCAATTACACAAATGCAGCAAGGCAGTCACATTTAAAAATTGTTCTGCCCAAGGAAAAGAGAATGACTGAGATTTTGTTACTGGAGAGAAAACAAGATGGCGATAGTGAAGAAGGAATATACATTCAAACCATTTTATCATTTCATGGACATTATTCAAAGGGTTTTTTTCACATTTATTTTTGCAGTTCAGAAGATGTATCTACACTGGCTACAGTGTGGTGAACAATTGCATTTGGGACTGGTTTTGCAAGGCACGATGGAGAAAGTGTAATAAATGAAAAACAGTAAAGGTTTGCAACCAAGGGAGCCTACCGTACCCAAACACGTAGCAAAGAGAGAGTCGAAAGTAAGGAACGTGGCAGATGCTGAAGATCTGCCATGTTCCTTACTTTCGACTCTCTCTTTGCTACGTGTTTGGGTATGGTAGGCTCCCTTGGTTGCACACGTCAGCATACGGGTACGTCTAGTGCTGCCAGTACCTTGTTGGGATTATCTATTGATGATTTATAGCGCTCTGTCCTCATTTGTTCTTTGTTAAGTAAAGGTTTGATTTGAAAAATGTTTTTACCAATACAGCTTTTATATTATCCAGAATTTGCTTTTGACACATGTTTGACACATGTTTGGATGCATACAGAAAATCATTCACGAACCCCAAAACTACAACCTCTAGTGCTCAAATTTCAAAGTAAATGTTTCAAGCACCTTGTAGCTGTCATACTCAGTTTGAACAGCCTTCAGGTCCTTCTGCGTTGTGTCCAGGTCTTCAGACAGATTGGCTATACGGCCTTCCAAGGAGCGCACCGTTCGCTGGTGACTTTCACTCACTGTTCGCAGTCTGTCCAGAATCCTCTGATTCTCAGAGCCCAGCTCAACCATCTGCACCTGTTGTCGAGTTCAGCATCAGTATACAGACTGTACCTGTTCCGAAAATCTCTTTCTCTCCTCTTTCCTCCCTTCATTCCTCACTAGCCTCCTTAGCAGGACACAGGTACATTAACACCAGAGTAAAGCTATACACATGCGCACACAAACACACACACCACACACACACACACACACAAACAGACACACCACACACACACACACACAAACGGACACACCACACACACACACACAAACAGACACACCACACACACACACACAAATGGACACACCACACACACACACACACAAACACACACACACACACAAACACACAGTTTCACCCCACTGACCTTGTAGTCTTCCAACTGCTGGTTTATTTTCTCAATCTGTACCTGCAGTTCCTTGCTAACCAACTTTTGCTCTGACTCCTGAAAACAAGTTGTAATACAGTAGCAGTAAAATATTCTGACCTAGTGATCATGTTGCCTGCCACTGTTTAACGGATTAACACAGGCCGAACATTAGTCTCAGGCGCGTTCATGGTCTGACCCCACTGTCATGTCTTCACAGCTCAATGTTTCAGACGTGCTCTTAGTATGCCTACTAGCTGACCTTTCATTGACATCACCCAAACTCTTAAGTCATTCCCTACCTGTGCCTTTGCATCAGACAAGTCCTTCTTGGTTTTGACCAGCAGTTGCTTTAGTTTGTTGCCCCGTTCCTCGGCTTGCTGTCTCTGTTCATCAACACCCTCTGTGCATGACAGTTACATCACACAGCAGCATTTAAAGCCATGTGTTATAATCTATGTCTAAGGCAATTATACAAAAGAATTCAGTATGTAAAGGTCTGTGCAATTCCCTCTCCCAAAGACAGGTAAAGACAAATGCAATATTTAAAACCATGCATTATGCCCCTTGGCTCAAGACAATTATTACTCAAATGCAATATTTAAAACCACGTGTTATACCCTCTGCCAGAGACCACAATCTACAGGCACTGCCAATTTAACTAATAAAATTAACCAGTGCTGTTTTAGACATGTCAAGCAAAAATGAACTTCTACTCCAAGAATCAACATCATGACCACTTCTGTATTTTAAAAAAAAATTACTCATCATACTAATTGAACCAACGTCAGCTTTGGAACAATCACTGCAAACATTCTTGCTGTTTGATCACAAAATATCCCCCCCCCTTCTCCTTATTTCCCAAAGCCATGTCTTCTGGTCTACAGTAACCCACCTATCTGATTTTGCATCAGCTGCAGTCTTTCTTCTAAGCGGGCAACCTCTGTTTTAGCATCGGCCAGCTGCGAGCTGCGTTCAGCCAGCTGTTCATTTAGAGCCTGGATAGTGCGCTCATAGTCAGCGATCTCAAGGTCCAGCATGTCACTCTGCTTGGCATCCTGCAATGGAGTAGCCTCCCTTGTCTCACAAAATCCCATTTACAAGTATTTTGTTAGAGCCTGAAAGTAAATGTCACTTACCCAGCCCATATTTAAATACACATAAGTAGGACTACAGATGGAAGTAGAAAC
The DNA here is from genome assembly GCA_004794575.1 of Lanistes nyassanus. Classification (NCBI taxonomy): domain Eukaryota; kingdom Metazoa; phylum Mollusca; class Gastropoda; order Architaenioglossa; family Ampullariidae; genus Lanistes; species Lanistes nyassanus. Next base: position 130,098 of record SMGT01013571.1, read on the forward strand.
TGCTTTGCTTCTTTAACTCTTTGGCCCCTATACCGCCGGTTAACCGGCGGCGGCGTAAATGAGCCAAGAGGACGCGGTGTCGACAAACTTACGACGAATTCAAAACTTTGCAGCGACGCATTTAACGGTGTAAGGGAGGTAAACCTTATATTATTGTGAAGCTCTATCGTCGGTTGTTTCCCCTGCACTGTCTAAATGAGTTTCGGAAACAGTTTCGGCTTGCCAAACGAGGTTTAGTGTAGTGACCCTTCAGGTCTACTTCCGTCGTTCACACTGGATCTACGGGTTTAATTTGTTGTGTGTTGTTTTGTGTGCAAAAAGTGACTGTATTTGGGACCAAATAGTAAGTAGTATTTAATATTTTCAACTAAAAAGTATTGTTTCCATGGTGTTGCCGAAGAATAGATCTTTCTAAATATGTAAAATATATTGCTGTGAGTGTGGTAGTTTTTAAGCGGTAAATTTTTTTAAACGTTAAATCTATGCGGCCTCTGGGGTTGCTAGCCCTGCGGGTCCCTACGGGGCCAAAGAGTTAAAAGCATACTCTCCAATGTGAGGTTTTTTTCACTGCCCCATGGAAATTAATAACATTAAAGATGTTATGCAGAAATTCTGATAACGCACCATTGGGATAATTCACACACACATATTTAAGAATAATGCAAAAATTTGCAAACTGAGCTGCTGTTTTACTAAATGACCCTCAGATTTCAGACCAGAAGACCATTTTGACTCTTGATTTTAAAAAATTCCAGAAGCACCCCTATGTCAACAGCAGACATCTAAAGATTTCTCTCAGCAGCCTCAAAACCCAGAAAAACAGCTTGATATTGCTGTCTCTACACAGATGTGTCACAACACATCCTTTGGATTACAATCAGAATGTAGACTGTGGGGTGATATAAACGGTACAGCACATGATGAATATGCACCCTGGGAAAACCTAAAAAAATACAGCATGTGATCAAATCTGCTTGTTAGACTGGAGCAATGTGAAGGACACAAGGCAAAGTCTTCATGGCAAACCCTAACAAGCTACAGCATAATACGGTCATCCATGAAGGACAAAAATCGGCCAGTCAGCATCAGTGTTGCTGACAACAGGAGCGATCTAGTTGATGCAAAAAGTGATGATGGCTAAATCCCATGCAGGTTCAAGACCAGCGACAGCTGTTGACAAGCCTGGCCTGTTCTGATCCTCTAAGCCTGACCTGTTTAGCTGCATTAATCCCGACCTGTTTAACTGCACTAATCCTGACCTGTTTAGCTGCACTAAGTCTGACCTGTTTAGCTGCACTAAGCATGGCCTGTAAATGACTCAGCTCCGTCTGCAGTGCCTCCATCTTGGTGCTGCGCTCCATTCGCTCAGCCTCTGCTTGCCTCTCTTTATCTGCAAAGTGGCTTTCCAGCTGCCAAGACACAAAGGCACAACCAAGTGTTATGCCATCTTCAAACAACGTTCTTTTCAAGAATTTTTCACCAGGAACCCATTTTTCCAAAAATCTATGCTTCAAAATTCATACACTAAATTTCACTATTTTATTCCCATAAAGCCCATTTCTGCATTTCTCCCTCCCTGACATACATACATAGAGATACATGCACACACATATTGTCTCACACACCCTAACACACACCCTGTTGTTATCATTACACTCTCACACACACTAACAGTGCTAGGAGGATGTACCTTCTGTTTCTCTATTGTGAACTCTTCCAGCTGAATACGCAAGGCAGACACTTCCATCTCTGAGGTTTTCAGCCTGAGGCGGACCTCCTCAGTGCTGTTCTCTTTAGACTGCAGCAAACAGTGTTATGAAGATGTAGACAAACATAACATCAAGCATGCTTCTGTATTCTAATATACTAAAGGGCTTCCTACACTTGCAATGCTCTCAACGTTGAGCGAAAACATTTTCCGAGCATTCTCCGTACACGGGCGCAAGACACCTGCAATATTTTACCCGCCAGAACGTCACATGATCATCACGTGTTCGCTCTAGGGGCTGACAATAGTAACACTGTGGATGATCACGAACAATTTATTCTGACCGCTGCAGCTTCTGCGACTGCATTTATTTTCGCCCAACAGTCTGAGAAAACAAAACGGAAAAGACGAATGTGGGTTCCACAGTGCATTGCTCGTCGAAACCAGTTGGGAGTATACACGTACGTGTCTTCTACAAGAATAGCACCACACGACTCCACCGAAAGCAGACGCTTCTTGCGAATGTCGCACGACAGTTTCGTGACCCAGCCATCTCGCAATCGACGGGTAAACTTCCCGTACTAAATCTCTGTTTGAATAGTCAGGGGATGTGTTTTCGTATATGCTGGGATGGTGCTGCAAGAGATCAATTAACTGGAAAATCTTTTTTTCTGACCAGATGACTATCAATCGAAGGCCTAACATGATCACGACCAGCGCTAGACCACACTGCACTAAATAGCAGGATTGTTTCTGATTGGCTGACACGCTTGCAACATTTTGAGCCCCTGCTGGAAAATAGCGCGGCGTGTGATCCCCTAAAATGTTGAGAGGCCTCCCTGAAACATTTTCGCTCAACGTTGCAACTTCCATATATGGTAAACATTGCAGAGAACATTGCAAGTGTAGGAAGCCCTTAATGCACCTACAAGTATGTGACTGGTTTCACTGCAAAGTCCCAGAAAACAGAGCTGCACATCCCAATAATGGACACTGAATAATAAGAAAAAAAAAGTTTTAAGTACCTAATACAGTCTTATTCAACACCATGAATTGTATGAACCACAACTCTATAGTAAAACGCACCCCTCACCAACACCTGCTATGAGGTATCACCTGTCACTGCCTCCCGTCAATACCACTTATTATTTTCTATAATTATACTCTACAACCACCCTTCTCCTCCATTACCACCCTCTCCTCTATTACCACCCTCTCTATACTCTACAACAACCCCTTTCCATCATTACCACCCTCTCTATACTCTACAACCACCCCTCTCCATCATTACCACCCTCTCTATACTCTACAACCACCCTCCCCTCTCCCCAGCTACTTGCACCTGCCTTCACTTTTTTCTCGCCTCCTCTTCAACAGCCCTTACCTTCACCTCCTCTTTAGCCGCTTCCAGCTCCTGCTTGAGAGTTGTCTTCTCCTCAGACAAGTCAGCAATCTGACCTTTGGCCTTGGCCAACTGGTCTACCAGAGCCTGAACATCCTTCCTTGCCTGGGATAGTTCTGCTTTCGCTTGCTCCAGCTCATCATATGCACTGTCTATGTTCTGCTGGAGGATCTGCAAAAAGTAACAACGGGAATCAGGCTTTTGCCACCAGTTTTAAGGGCTGCTCCTTAGCAACAGTCCACAAAAATCATCACTGCAAGTCTCCACCAGCATCCACCAACACAAAGCAGTACACTCACGGTGTTGGTCTCCTGCAGGTGTTTGAGCTCACTGACAAACTGCTCTGAACTAGCTGCTGCCTGAATCTGTTCAACCCTGGCTTTGTTTGCATTCTCCAGCTGTCATAAACAACAAAATGGCCATTAGCCTCTCACCTAAATTAGACTAACCATCCCCTAGATTCAAACAAAAAACTGACTTAAAAATCCAAAGAAAAGCAAGTTATCTCAACACATGGAAATATTTTTGCCCCAGAATAATTCACTTCTCCCTTCTCCAGGTCATTTCTTGCTGCTTCAAAACCATCATCTGCCATGAACCATAAAAGTTATGCTTGTGGATATGGTATGTGTGTTCATACAAAAAGCACGCTGCTCTTGACCCCACCTTGGCCTTAACCTCCTGAAGCTCCTTCTTGGACTTGAGGGCCAACTGCTTCAGTTTCCCAATCATCTCGTCTTTTTCTGCCACAGTCTTCTGAAGCTGTTCCACTTCTTTCGCTGCATCCTGTGTAGAATGTAAAAGTTAAACAGATGCTATTACACACATTTCAACACGACAGACTTGATGCCTCTTGCTCTCTCTTACTCCTGATCACTTTTCTTAGTGCATGTAGTACAGCTTTCACAAAGAAAAAAGTCCTTTATACGTTATTTACCTCTGGATACTATTTAAATCTGAAAAATCTCAAATGTTATCTTCATTACTGCAGTTTTCAAAATAAAAAGTCGGGGGAGGGGACAAGGTGTTAGAGAGCAACATTGGAGAAAATATTGTACGTGTAACAGTGCAGAGAAACATTGTACTTGGCCCAAATGTGCACTATCAATCAGCTATCAATCTCTCACCCCTCTTTAAAAAGAGTGTTCTTAACCTTTCCCCAAACAGGCAAAACCTTTCCCTCATATCTCAATGGTGTCCTTTCTGCCAAGGAACCCTACCCAAAATAAACAATTTCATGTTCACTAGCCCCCACCCCACCCCACTTCATCAGTGCTCTGTATCAATCACCAACTGAAAGAAAACTTTTGAAACAATAGAAGTTCTTTCTGGAAAGATTTTCAAAGAATAGATTTACATCCCTACATAGAAGAGCTGTTCCCATGTTGCTGTAGGTATGTGGGAGATAAGCGTGTTTGTCACTGCACCCACCTCGGACTTCTGCATTCTCTGCTCTTCTGTGGACACCATCTGGTGCATCTGAACAGACAACTGTGAGTTCACTCCTTTCTGCGACTGAAGAGCGCTCTCCAAATCCTCAATGCGACTCTCCAGGCTTTGCTTTCCTTCCTCAAGCTCCTTCACTTGCTGTTCAGCGACGGCCTTCTCAGCTTCCTTCTCCTCTGCCAGCCTCGTCTGTGCCTTTACGCTGTCCTCAAGAGCTGCCAAAGTCTCTGCCATCTTTGTCTGAGCTTCCTGGAAATTTCTTTCTTTCTCTGCCATAGCGGAGCGCAAGCTTTCTAGATCCTGGTCACGATGCAGAATGTCCTCTCTGAAATTTTCCAGTTTCTCAGAACTGATGTACAGACTCTGCCTGAGAGCTGCTAGCTCCTGCTCCCTTTCTGCCACGTCTGCTCTCAGTTTTGCAGCCTCCTCTGTCGCAGCCTGTAAAATGGCATGGAGCTCTTCACAATGGTTTTTCTGACTGGCTGCCTCTTCCACTAGACTTTGCTTCTCCTCTTTCAAGATAGTCACTTCTTTTCTCATGCATTCCTGTGAGTCAGACATCTCCTTCAGCGTGTTCTCTTTTTCCTCCAACTGCTTCTGAAAATCTGCGCACTGCTGCTCAAGACTAGCACACCTGTCTTCTGCATTTGCTTTCCCTTCCATCACCACAGAAACAGCAGCACACCGTTCCTCCAATCGAAGCTTCTCTTCTGTCAAAATCTGCAAGTCATGGCCGATGTTGTCACGCTCAGCCAAAGCACTCTTTAACTTGCCATACAGCTCCTCCATTCTGTTCTCAAGCTCCACTTTCTCTTTCTTCTGCGATTCCAGGGTGTCCAACAGCTCCCCATGTTCTTTCTCAAGGCTGGATAACTTCTGCTGTGCTTCCTGCAAATGAGTGTGAGACTGTTGTAGTTCTAAACTTATGCCTGTTTGAGCATCTTGGTTGGCATCCATCCTGGAAACCAAGTCTGCCAGATGATTCTGGAGGTTAGCGTTTTCCTCCTGGAGCGCTACCAGTTGCTCTGCCTGTGTACAGGTAAGCTCTTTCAGTGACTCCACCTGCTGCACTAGTTCATCCCTCTCTAATATCAAAGAGCCACGAGAGCTCACTGCTTCGCTTAACTGCTGCTGCAGTTTCTTGTTTGCTGCTCCACTTTCTGCTGCCTGTTCTATCAGGGATGACAACGTTTCTTCTGCTTTGGCCAGCTTCTGCTGCAGAGCTTGCACCTCTGAGGAAGTGGCTGAAAAACTGGCCAGATCGCTCTGTGCATTTTTGCATGCCTCCTCCACTTCGCTCAGTTTGGCTGACTTGAGATCTAGCTCCTGTCGGAGCTCCTTGATGATACTTTCGCAGGACATCTTCTGCACATGTGCCTCCTTTAGCTGTTGCTGCACCTGGCTCATTTGGATTTTCAACTCTTCAACATGATCCATGGCATCTGACAATTCTTGCTGAAGAGCCTCGCAGGCAGCTTCCTTGCCTGCAGTTTCCACTTCGGTGCCATCTCTGTCAGCTGTAACCTGATCTAGCTGAAGTGTCAGCTGTGCTTTAAGGTCTTCAAGTTGCTGAAGGACAGAAAGTTTCTCTGCCAGTTCTTGTTGCAGAATGAGGTGTGATGAAGTCTTTTCATCCAGCAGCCGGCTGAGCTCTTCCTTGTCTCTCTTTAGGCATGAAACTTTCTCTTCAAGATCCTGCTGCATGGTGTCTTGGGAAGACTGTGTCTGTGCAAGCTTCTCTTTTAATTCTTCATTCTCTAACCCCATCTGTCTGAGTCTCTCTTCCAGCTGTTCACGTTCTTGGGGGGAACTGTCCTTTTGATCCAGCTTCTTGTGGAGGAAGTCACACTCATTCTCCAACTCCTGGACCTTCTCCTCAAATTCCTTTTGCATCTTGTCCTTTGCTGCTTGTGTCTCGGCCAGGCTGGCCTGGACAGCCTGCCACTCAGTTCCCAAAGCCTCCAACTTGTACTCCACCTCCTGCCGGATGTCCAGCTCTGCGTCCGTCATTTGTTGCAGCTGATCCCTCAGCTTGTCTCGCTCTTCCTCTATGTGCTGGTACCTCTCCTGCAGCTGCTGCTGCAGCTCTTGGAAGTGCGCTGCCATCTGCATCTCGCCTTCCTTCAGCCCCTCCCTCTCCAGGGCCACCTGCTCTCTCAGCTTGTCAAGTTCCTTTGTCTGTTCTGCGCAGCGCTCTTCCACCTGCTCAAGCTGTCTGGTTTTCTCACTCACCTCTTCCTGCAAGGTCCTAATGTCAGCTGCCTTATTCTCCAGCTGCCTCTCAAAATCTGACCTCTGACCTTGCAGGTCTTCAATCTGCTGGCAGAATGTTGCTGTGTCAGTCTTGTCCTGAATGGCAGCCTCAAACTGCTCCTTCAGGTTTCCGTAACGCTTCTTGGTTTCCGTCAGGGAGTTAGACAGCTCATAGACCTGTTCCTCCAGTTCCACGTTGTAACTCTTTCTGTCCTCCAGCTGCTCCACTGCAGCCTTGAGCTGTGCTCTGGCCTCCTCCTGCTGCTGCCTGGCCTGATCACGCTCTTCCTGCACCCTGCTCAACTCGCCGCCCTTCTCCTGCAGGCTCGCCTCCAGTGACTGGATCTTCTCCTGACCCACAGCCATCTCCTCAGCCACCTGCGACTCCTTTTCCTGGGCAAGCTGCAGAAGAATGGTTACTGACTCCTTCTCCCTCTCGAGGCTGTCTAGCGCTGTTTGCATCTCTTGCAATCGACAGCCAAGCACCTCTGCCTTCACAGCATCTTCCCTCCTGGTAGCACTGACAGAATCCAACTCTGCTTGAAGACGGTCTCGCTCGGCAATGATTCCTGAAGTCATTGACTTCATCTGAGCGATCTCATCCACCAGGGACCTATCAGAAAACCACACTCAAGAGTACATTCAATCCCTTATAAACCTGAATTAATAAAATGTTTACAACTACCAAACTGAAGTTCTTAACATGAAGTATATTTATTTTCTATATGGGATAACTGCCAGCTACTGCTCGGGTTTATCAAAATCTCTCAAAAATACATTTTAGAAAAATACATTTTGAATGCCAGACAAGAAGTCATGCTCAAGATGCTACCCAAAGACTATGCAGGTCATGCTAATTCCACCAGGTCATGCTAATTCCACCAACCCATCCTTCTCTGTCATGCGGAAGACTTCATCCTGCAGACTGTCTCTTTCAGCCAACGCCTCATGCATGGAGTTCATGAGCAACTCCAGCTCCTGCCTGAAATGGTCCTCTTTGCTTTCTGTGCTCTCCAGATCTGAAGCCAGGCTGTCCCGCTCTCTTTTGACCTAAAAAAGTCACATGAGCCATTCTACTTTAAGTCAATGTCACTGAATCTCATCTACTGTGCTGCATGTTAAAGTGTAGCTTCTGGATACGAAACTTCCATTCATGAAAGCACACAAATTCAAATATTTTATTAACATTTATGGTGTAAACCCTCTACTTTTCTATCACGGAGTTCTGATCTGTCACTACTTAGATTTATTTATAAGCAGATTTTGCATTTGCAAGTAAATTTTGAAACTATCGCCAAAAAAATAACATCTTCGGTAAAAGTCGGAAAACCCTGAGTGTGACGTTGACTACAGAATGGACCCGAGCGAAGCTAGAAGACAGTACATGGGTTTGTTGTAGAGGAGCTGAAGTAACATTAAAAGTGAAAATGTAGCACTTTATCTGTATCCATCTGTTCAATGAACTATTAAGATTGTTGTGGTTATGTTTCAGTACTTTAGTCTGTACTTTTCTTGGTGTTGTTTATTGTGCTTATAGTATTTCTAAACAAGTTTTACTCGTGTTTATGTCCTGTTTTATTGTTGTCTCATTAATAGTTTATAGTTGTACTTCTATGTTTTCCATCGTTGTAATGTGTGTTTTGTAAAGGTTTTGTTTGTGTAGTGTTTTTATACTTTAGTTGTTTTGTTTATCCATATTGTGTAAAACACAGGGCGCCCTGCATATTGCAAGGATATTGCGCTATATAAGCTTCCGCGTTATTATGAGTTCCACATTTCTCACACCGAAACAGTGATGCAATTGTTGTGATCACTTATACTCGGAGTGCAATTTTTGAAGACTTTGCGTTCTTTGCATGTGCATGCATAACAATCTGTACTCCGCTTACCTGTTTCATGCAAAATCTTCGAGGAACGGAACGATGCACGAATGATATTGACCTCTCATTTCAAGTCACCAGTTCGGAACACAGACCATAAGTAAAGGTGGTTGAGAAAATAAGTAAAAGGGGAAAAGTTAAAACAAGTGTTTGACTTCTTTTTACCGATGGGGTGGGGGGACAGTGAAAGACATTCATCTTGAGGGATCTTCATTGATCTGAGTGGTCAGAGGAGTGACATTTCGGACTACCCTTTCACAAGATCTGCCATTTTCGATGGCTTCGAGGCACGGTCGAGTAGTGGAGAAAGCGAGTACCTACCTAGCTACTAAATACAAATTGTCTAAATAAACTAAAAAACAGAAGCTACTAGACTAAATACTAGCATTCTATTATTGTAACAACTAGACGGAGCCCTGCACTGATGTTTTCTATATATTTTAACTGGGTCTTTAATATGAAATAAAGTACTGGCATGCAGTTAAATACAGAAATTACCAGCACTGAAACAAGCTTGTATGCTAGCCAGGAGGCACAGGCCCCCATCATGTCCAGAAATGGACCACAATGATGATGAATGTGCTTGCTTCAACAAGCTTCAACTCACCATATCCAGCAGATGCTCCCACTCTACCAGCTGACTGCGCAGCTGGTCTGCCTCAATCCTCAGACTGTCATGTTCCTGCTGAAGCTCTGCAAGTTCAAAAGTTGTCGTCTCGTGCACTTCATGCAGGCGAGCCAGCTCTTCAAACAGCTTCTGTCTCTCCACGATGGTCAGCTGCAGGTTAGCCTTCAGCTCCACCATCTTTGCATCCTCTGTTGATGCATCAGCTGGTTTGTCGACTGATTCATCATTCTGTCTTGGTACATGCTCCTCAGCAGAATAACTTTCTGCTGATCGTTCCACTCCAGCCTTCATCTCTAGGATAACTGACTGGAGACTGGCTATCACTGAGTTCTTTTGTGTCAACATTTCTTCTGAGCTTTCAAGCTGCCTTTTTGTTTTCTCCAGATCAGACCTCAGTTGTGACACATCATCACCTGGACATGCATCATCTATCATCTGTGCACTTTTCTGATCTTGATGTCTTTCAAGCATCTCTTTTTCCAAAGAAAGTTCCTTGAGTCTGTCTAATGCAATCTGAAGCTGACTTCTGAGTTCAGAGATCTCGGATACATTTTCTGCATCATCATTTGATTCTGTTACACTTTTCTCCACATTCTGATTTTCACCGTTTAAAAGTAAAGCCTGCTTTTCTTCCTCAAGTTCTATAAGGCGTGCAGAAAGTCCACTTTTCTCTGCTTCTGCAAGGGCTTTGACCTCTGAGAGCTCACAATTCTTGTCCTTGAGGTCTGCTTCCAACCGTCTATTCTCAATTAGCAAGTTTTCATTTTGTTTAATAAGTTCTTCTAATTTGCACATTAACTCTTCCACAGCTGAAGACTCCTGTGAGCAATTATCATCCTTATTCTTCAAAACAGCTTTTAGTTCTACAACAGAATTTTCTGCTAGTGCCAGTCTGTCTTTGAGTATCTTATGCTCTTCTTCTAGTGATGACATTTCGTTCAAGCTTTTCTTCAAATCTGTGATAAGATCTTCTTGCTTTGATCTCATCATCTCCAGATCCTTAAGAAGAAACAGAAACTGATGTTAGTAAAGTGTAGCACTGAACACCTGCACAGTGCTTGTTGTCATATGGGTTTACTAGTTCACAGAACACTTGGTTGTATGTAGAAATCTTGAACTTTATTTGCGTATGTCTTCTTGTAAATGCAAGCACATGTACATGTGTCCATACATGCATGCATCTGCATGCACACGCGCGCACACACACACAAGCAAGCAAACATATATATCATGTCACTCAATTTTTTTTGACATCATAAACCACACTTGTGGTAATGTGGTAATGTTCCTTTTTTGAACAAAATCAGCACTATTGTAATCTTCATGTCCAAAATACCTTGTTTTGTTGTGTGAGACTGGCCTGCTCTTGTTGCATAAACTGCAGTGAAGATTTGAGAGATGCATCTTTTATCTCCATACACTCCAACTGTTCTATCAATTCCTGTAAAGACAAAACTGACAATTGTGCTACATCTGTTTACAGTTTTACAAGGAGAAAAGCAGATCTAAGACTAGACAGTCATACAATAACACTCTGAAAATGAAAGGAAACTTATGGTATTTGTCATGCACATAGGGCAATGCATGTGTGAACATGTTAGGAAAAGGAGCACATGATGTAGGACTGTCCTACCACAGGCAAATACACAAACCCAGCAACGTACAGCCTAGCATTATTCAAAATTGTCCAGCCGCTTTGAACGGAACACAGATCAAATGCATGCTGGAAACAGGTAATGCAAAGTCAGTGGTGTGGTGTGGTGTCCGAAAATCCAGTAAAAATAACTCGTGTGTACAGAACAACATCTCAATAAAACACCTGCATGCTATTTATGGGCAACATGGTTCATTTACCACTAGCCAAACATGAACGCTCCATACTTCTTGGCATCTGTCAATGTGTGGATCACTGAAAATTCTGTCTCTGATATAATCCTCATATAAATTCCTACTAGACATCCAAAAGTTCCTACAGCCAGCCCATCAAAAAAAACTTATACTTTCATCTCTGAACAATGACTTAGAAATAACTAGATCAGAGAAAGCCTTTCCTTTTAATTTTATCAGTATTTAAGCAATTATCTTTTAGCAGCAGTCCAAGATTGTTAATTTTTTTCTTTAAATAGTACTTCATAATATTGCAAAGCTCTGAACAGAATGAAGATTTAAATTGAAATACAACTAAAATTGCAACTATCGTTTTACCAATCATGTCATGAGCCTAGAACCTTTTTGAAAAAGAGAAGAAAAATAAAATCCCTTTCTGTAGGTTTATTAAAAGCAAAGTTATGATCCTGTATATTTATAAAATCATGTTATACTTCGTAACAAGGAAATTTTGCATATTTCTTAACTTTCATGATTGTCTTACTCATTCTCATTTTAACATCTAAAAAGTAAAAAAAAAGAGGTTTAATACATACAGAGTTAACAATATTTATAATGTATTATCTTCCAAATATGTCATGTATGTTTTGAACTACACACCTTCAAAACTGGCAAACAATCATTGCAGAGTGCAGTCCACCCCCCACCCCCCACCCACCGCCAAGGAAAACATTAAAAACATTAAAACTTCATAACTTTGCTTTCTGACTATCCTACTGAAACAAGTTTGGACTCTTTAGAACTGGAAATAATGTTCTGTTAAAATATGATTCCTTGAAGTCAAAGAAATAACTGAAAGTCAGTGTGGAGTAACTACACAAATAGATATGAACACATCTGGTGCAACAGAAGTCATTTGAAATTTTCTGTAACAGATATATCACTGATCTGTTTGCAAAACCACAGGAACACTGAAGCTGTACAGAAGAAACAGCCCACCCATGGGATAGATAAAAAAAAAAAACAGAAAAAGCAAAGTTGACTGAGAACCTTGTTCTTCCTCTCCAATCTCGTGATCTGCTGTTGGTAAGAAACTCTTTCATCCTCCAGGTCCTGCAGTCCTGTTTGCAGCCCCTGCAATTGTGTTTAGAGGAGGAAATTAGGCATGACAACAACGCTAAAATTTACTATCTGGATGACGTAAAAATTTACTGCTGGTAAGAAAATGTGCTGTCATCATCGGTTTCAATTAACCCACATACTTACTCATAATCAACTTTTGTTGTCCCATCTTTTAAAAAGCCAGTGCTTTATCAAAGTAAAAAAAAAGCAAGTACTGATTGTATGATTTGCTTCAAACTATTTTTAGTGCATTTCATACTAGTAAAAAAAAAAAAAAGAAGGAAACTGGAATCGAACTTAACCCATCTTAATGTCAAAAATGCAATTTCTGCAGGTGTGACAAGCCCCACACCCCATATTTTTGTTTAAGATATGTTCAAAAAAATTTGCAGTCTTATGCAAATTTAGATGTAGAATGCAATAAAAGCACTGCATTTAATCTATCTCCAACTGTTTTCAAGTATTGTCTTTGTTGAGAAATAAAAGAGTTTCATTTTTTAACAGCTGCAGAGTGAACAAGAATATCAAGCTGTACACAAGGCCACTTAATTGCACAGGCTAGCTTGCCCCCACCCCCACGATGCTTATAATTATTCCAGGATTCCACACAACCCTAGTATTTGTCTGTTTTCAAGGACAAATATGGAAAATGCAGGACAGCCAATCCTGCAACAGGTTGGACAGATGACAAGTTGAACTGTCTGAATGTCATAATCGCAAATTTTACAAAAAGTTAGATTTTTGTCAAAATCTTATTATCATGTCTGGCTTTAACAAAAAAAATTGTAATTTAAATTTACTGTTACAATACAACTGTCTTATACCAAAGTACTTGGAGTGCTCTGTCTTGAAAGGCTGATGATAATAAACCCTTCATCTTCACTGATTTAGTCTAACAAGTCCATCCAAAGCGCTCTGCCTAATCTAAGTGAAACACCAACGTGAAGGGAATAGTCTGGACATAATAAAATTACACTAAATGTGGCCAGTGACTTTACATTGTTTACTATCAGTGGTAGTCAACGTTCTAAGTTATGCACAGAGCTCTGATGCACTACTTGCCTGCACCAGCTTTTTGGGGTTGTCTTCTCCAGTGGGATGTAACTCTGTTTTTTCTTTAAGCTGTTTCAATAGATCTGCAACAACGTGACAGTGACTGTTTTAAGTTTCCAAATAATGCTGAACATTCATTTTCGCATGTTCCTGCAGTTTTCAGTGCACTGCAGAATACTTTTTGGGTACTTCAATAGCATAATTTACAATAACCAGATAAATACATCAATATTATATACTTGATTACATCATTATTATTTATATAAGTATAATACATCTGAGTTCTCTGAATCTTCCTAGGCCATGCAATTGCATTTTATGTCCACTGCCCATTCTAATTTATTAGTTTGCAGTGGTTCGATTCCTGGTTCTCCAGAAACTCTCTTTTTTCCTCTCTTTCTCTCTCTCTCTCTCACACACGTGTGAAAACACACCACATAAACTCACACATATGTACATGTAATGACATAAGCAGTTACTGGCAAAAACACAATATAATAATCAGAATTTGATGGCTGGATATTCTACAGCAACTGCTAGCTGTAGGAACATATCTTCATAAAGCATATAAATGAAGTAACTAACACATAACAGAAAGCTAGAAGTTCTGATTTTCATCATCACAGACTGATAAAAAAATTAAGTCACAATCACCTTCATTCTTTCTGCGTTCTTTAAGAAGAAGCACCGTTTGCTTCTTGGCAAACTTTATAATGTCCTCATGGCTTAGGGTTTCCAGCTGCACATAAAAGGAACAACAGATACTGGGTCTCCTCTTCTTGCACCCTTTCTTCCCAAGTTCCCACCCTAGATTTTTTCCTCCTGCATGTGTGTGTGTGTGCGCGCATGAGCGTATACATGAAGGAGACAGCGAGTGAATGTGAAATAAGTAAATAAGCACATTGTTTAATGTGCCTATGAACACATCTTTAAAAAATTGCAATACATACTGTATTAGTTAAAACTGTTTATTCTGTTTTCTTACTCAAAATGTCTTATTTGTATGCTATTAACCTTTTAGAGCAAAATTTAAAAGTTTGATATTGAAAGAAAATATTGCCCATTTCTTACTTTTGATCCAGACGGAGAATGTGACGCCCCAGGAGATTCAGTCAATTCCTCTTTGTCATCTGCCATGATAACCTATTTCTGAAATGGGAAAACTTGTGTAGTTTCAAGTATAAAACAGTACGACAGTAAAAGATAAAAACACAACAAATTTACATTTTTATCAATAAACTGCAGCTGGCAGATCGAGCCTCACCAATGATGTCAATAAATCCTTATACACACAAAGCAACAGTTTCAGTCATAAATGTACATAAATGTATTACTGATCCAAGGTACTTTCATACTTGACTTTATATACAAGAAGAACAAGTGACTGACGCTTGCAGGAAAAACCTTTCTTAAATTAAAAACAAGGGAACTGCACCAAGCTAAGACATTACAAAAACGAAGACAATCTACATGTTTCGGGGCACTACCCCTTCATCAGGATGACACAAAAATGACAAAAAAACGACAACAATGAAAACAGAAGAAAAAGACTTAGCTTCAGTAGATGTGGCGCATGGGCTGGACAGCAGGAAAATGACTAAGGGACAGTGAGTAAGAAGGGTTAAAACGAGGGGCAGCCAATCGCCAGGTGGGTAGGAAAGGGTACGGAAGGGTGGGGGTGGAAAGGGGGTGGGGTGGAGAGAGAAGTGCGGGTAAGGGGGTGTCAGTGTGGGAGAGAAGGAGGTGAGAGAAAAGAAGTAAGAGAGAGAGAGGAGGAGGGGTAAGGGGGTTAAGAGAAAAGGAGGGTGGTGGAGGGTCAGTGTTTGAGGTTGAGTCCAGTGGGTTCCATTGACTTTATAGTCATTTTACTATCAACAAAAGTCCTAACATGTCACCAGCTTCAAAGAAGGGATCTCATTTTTACACTCAGGGCTGTTACAGCGGTCTTAGCAAAGGGCCACCAATTAATTATCACTGATAATATAAGTTTATGAAGCATCAACAGCTAGTGAAAGTGAACTCAAAGATATCACACAGAACTTTTAAAAAATTTATTTATAAAGAGAAAAGAAACAGGTGATTGCAGCTTGGGGTAATAAACGTACAACAAAATGAACTCAGCCAAGCAAGAATTAAACAACAAGTCAATGTTTCAGGGCATGGCCCTTCTTCAGGATGGCAAAAACAGATAAAGAAAGATAAATAAAAATAACTGAAACGTTGACTTGCTGTCTAATTCTCACTTGGCTGAGTTCTTCTTGTTGTACTTTTTTTTTTTTGCAAAGCATTTGGCCTGTCCACCCTTAAACTCTTGAAGTTGAAATTTATTATATCAAATGAATAAGAAATACAGTAAATATAATAGAATTTTTTCCAGTCTCTTGAAGATGGGCAAATAATGTCCATCCATTGATTATATGATAATTATTGTAAGATTATTTGAAGATGGACAAATAACTATAATGTGACTGTGAGCATCTACTGCTGTGTCCTAAATAATATTTCTGACTATTTTATCTAAGGTTTTTCCAATTAAGCCTAAATCTACGAACTGCTCTTGGTCCTATGGCTGTCCCTATAGTTTTATATACATGTGTATAACTACTGCAATCTTGTTTTCTGGATCCGAAACCTGGAGACTGACAATGACAGCCACCAGCAAACTCCGCTACATCTTATTCCTTTACATCAGATGCTCAGAACAAATCTCAAACTCCAGCTTGTGGGAGAAAACAAAGCAACTGCCTATTGATCAAGAAATAAGCAAAAGATGAAACGGGGCTGACTAGGCCACACCAACCGCAATACACCTGAAAAGATCACCAAGCAGGCACTAGAGTGGAACCCACAAGCAAAGAGAACAGTGAGCAGGTCAAAGCTGAAATGACAGCAGCAGGATCATATTCATTGTCGTGGGCTCAACTGAAGAGAGTTGCCCCAAACCGAGACCGCTAGAGCATTGTTGCTGAGGCACTATGCTCATTCGAGGAGCAAGACACACACACATACATGTATATATATATATATACACAATATATAACATAACCTCATAACGACAGAACTACTAGTACTACAGTACAACTACTAAACTAGTTGAACTATAATAAACTAATATTACTAATAAAGTAGACGGAAGAGCCAAAGAGGAGATATTAACGACAGCACATCCTCAGAGGAAAAACACCCCGCGATTTAAAGACGCTATTCAATATTTATATAAAAAATGTTAATGATTACGTTAATTAACTACCGACTTACCTGCCGCTAAAAATAAGGCGAAAAGAAAGTTGGTAAAACACTAAGCGTCATCTTACTTGTGACAGACGGCAGGTAGCCTCCCTTAGTAAACACGGTCAAATGTCAAGGGGAGTAAGTCAGCAAAGCATTTTGTGGTTGCAATAGTCGATGTCTCGTTAAAGTAACATTTTACATACAATTCAAATAAAAGTATCTCCTTTCCTGCAAATTTAATTGCGGATTATACATACACTTTCTTCATTCGAACAAAAACATACAACAGAAGTATAGAGTAAATTCTCAAACGTATCATATTACTATTATTATTGGTTCTTCAAATATTTCTAAACAAACCTCCGAGATGTCTATTTTGGGCGGTCTCGTGATCTGATAGGCGTTAAGTGTCATATGCTTGGGAGGCAGTTTCGTTTGTTTCTGAGAGGTGTGCATCAAGAAAAGTAAAATGTCAGAAAGCGAGAAAAAGCCGCTTCTTGAGAAAGATGTTGAGGATACAGAGGATCCCCAAGTTTACGTTGGAAACCCATGCGACCCAAAAGGATGTCTTCATCGCTATTTTCCAGTTTTGGTTGTCATGTGTTTCTTAAGCTTTGGTAAGAAACTTTTAGTCACTAGTTCATAGTAGTTGGTTACGTTGTTTCTCACTCAAATTAATCTCTGATTGAGCCTTCCTTTGCAGTAATTGCATGTACAATATTTGTGATCATTTGTCTCGGATCGAGATGCAGCTATTGCCACACCCACGTACAGTCACATGATATTTTTATAAACAGCCCTTTCGGTTTCACAATGACAATCTTATAGTTATATTAATCTAATCTGACATCTATGAAAAGTATATTCAATACAAATAATGAGCAGTCTTCCCAGTAGAATTTTTTTCTTTAAACAGTTGAGAGATAAATAATGTCTTTATTGCGGCCTTTGTATGGACTAGCTGAGACTAGCTGGAAATGCCCTATAATTCCTAGCACAGTAGTGGAAATAGATCTAGAGTAGGCGAGAAAACATCTATAGGAGCAGAATTAAATCTGTAGACCTGGGTGGATGAGAAAAACTACAAGAACCTGAATACATCATGCTTTTGGCAGAGCGATATGAACATAGAAACTCAAATCTCTAAGTATTCTGTTTGAATGATGCTGACTTGTGTGTTAGAGAGAGAGACTATTCTGTCCAGTGTCATCATTCTCAACTAATTATAAAAGTCAAAGTTGGGGGCATTATTTTATTGTCCCTTTTTCAGGAACAATACAGCACATACAGGAAAATAACACAAGGAACAGTTAAATAAAAGAACAGAGTGGACAGGGGGAGGGGGAGGAGCTGAAGAGAAAAGTCACAAATCTTTTAATCACAAAGGGGCAGGCAATCAAAACTTCTTGCAGCCTGGGCTAAGGGACTATAGCCACTTGCCAAAGATCTTGAGATGTTACACTAGTTACAGTTGAATACATATTATTATAACTTAAGATTATAAATGTATACTCTCCACACTGACAGCATGACAAGTGCACGCCTGAAGACTATAGACTCTATTATTTATCTGTGCAATTCCATAAACAGGAAAGTTCCAATTACAGATATTTAATTAATAAGTATCTTTGTTTATATGTCAAAAATTGTGATGGATACAGGATAATGATGGTATCTACACCAATCTATTTTTCCAAAGCAGCATATTCAGTGTTCTCTGTTTCATCCAAAAGTAAACTCGCTAATTAATTTAAATTAGGGAGAAAAAAATCTGAGTGAGTGGGTCGATGGAAACAAATCTAAGATCACTAGCTTATTCATTTTTTTAAATAAAGAAAACAGTCACAAGTTCTCAATCTCAGACATTTGTCACTGGTTGATTTCCTGTTTACCAATCCGCGCAGAGAGTTTTTAAAAGGGCAGGATTTCTGACATTGCTCTTTGGTTGGTTGATGATGTATGTACCATGCAGGGATGTGTTAAGCAGTGACAGGGTTCCAGATTTTAGTACCTTATTAGTCACTAGTTGATATTGCTTGTGCTGTGCAGGGAGCTACTTCTGTTATGACAACCCAGCCGCCCTGCAAGATACCATGATCAAAGATCTGAATCTGTCAGAAAGTCAGTTTATGTTGTTTTACTCTCTGTATTCCTGGCCAAATGTCCTTCTGTGCTTTTTCGGAGGATTTCTTATTGACCGAGTCTTTGGGGTGCGTGTTGGCTCCATAATCTTCAGCTTGTTCGTCACAGCAGGACAGGTAAGAAGGGCAGAATATGCATGTAATGTGGTAGCTAAAGAAAGAGGATAAACTGGTTTGAATGCAGCAAAATAGGTTTTTGAGATAAGATTATTCATATTATATTATGTGTTACTATTAGTATGCTGGACTGATTTTATTGGACAGTCACTGCGTGCACAATAAACACATTTTTAAGAGAAGGTAAAAGCTATCCAAATATTATACAAAAATACTAGTATGTTTTCCTTGCACCAGGGATATGCTTATGTGCATTGTATGAAGTGAGCCAAAATTAGACTCTTTCTTGCAGAATCTGCTTTTGTCTGTCTGCTGTCTTTCATTATGTGGTTATACAATACTGTAGTTATGTCACTGTGGAACAAAGAAGAATCTGAAGCAAACAAAATATTTATAACATTGATTCAGCTTGGCTCAGGTTTTAGTATTTTAATATTTTACACCAAGCAGCAATCACTTATAGGACACTGTCCTGAACATGTGATAACAATAGGACACCATTCTTGAGAACATAACAACAATGTTGCAGAATTAAAAACTCTCAAAATCTGCACATTTTAAAGTTTTATTATCAAAGTTTTATTAAATTGTAATGCTATACTAATACTGTAATACTTTACTATTGTAATACTATACTAATACTAAAAGGGATGTAGAAATAGACCACATAGTAGTAGACTGGATAAATTAACACTTTATATAACCGGCTTTTTAAAAATAAAGTTAAATATGTCCATTTCTAGCAGGGACCCCATGTTCCTCTAAATTAACTGGATGGCTTGGCAGTTTCATCAGACAGATCAACACAGTTACCTAGATAATAGTATCTCTAGACCCCGCACGCAGTACAAAGACTTATAGCCGCTATGGTCCACCACTGCTGGCTTCCGGTACAGGCAAAAAGCCCCGCCCATGGCTTTCAGTTGTGGCTTACAACAGTATGAACAAGGCATCATGTCAGATTTGTCGCTTTGTCTTCGTGTCTTGTCTTGAAACTAGTTTTGACTAAGTATTGCAGCAACGCATATGAATAGTTCATAATTTGTACTTTCGATCATCTCTATTTTAAGACAGTTGGGTGGAATAGCAACCATGTGTGATATGAGGTCAACTCTATAAGCTTACAGGAAAATGAAAAGTACGTCTTGTTATTAAATTAACTGTCTAATCCTTACTCACTTAGAACCCACTGATCTCACCAATTATAACAGTGGCAGTTGGATGTTCATTCTTCAGTGCAGTGTGTGTTGTAATCTGTACTGACTGACATGTTGAGTGAACGCACCTCAACAGCATAGGCTAATAAATTGATCAGACTCAGCAGACAATGGACAGACTTATGTTTAAGAACTCTAGCTAAGTGTCCTAAGAAAGAAGAACTCAGTAAGCACATTGTGAAGAAAATTAAAGGAAGTAAAAATATACGAGATGAGTGCATGCGCACTGAGGTTTCGAGACAGGTAACTATTCTCACAGCTAGCTCTTCTGTTACACTCTTTGATTCTTCCTCATCAGGTAATAATTTGCATTTTTGCAAAGATAAAGTGCTTGTCCATCTTTGCTGATTCTTGTCAAGTTGAAGGGTTTTTTTTTTAGGCAGCATCAGAATCTAAATTCCGATGACATCAAGCAAAATTGGTTGCAAAAACTTGAAATGTGTTCAGCACGTGTAATAAAATGGATCCTACTGACAGCTGAAAAGGGTTGACAGGCGCCGTGGTATAAATAAGCTTTTCTTTCTCTTTCTCTCTCTCTTTCTATTTCTCTCTCTCTCTCTCTGTCATGCAAGAGATGCCTGGCTTGGGGTAGATGTGGGTTGAGCCAGAAAACTATGCTGAGGGGCTTGAGGCACTGCAAAAGCAATAGGTCACAATAACCTCTTTAGAAATAGTGCAATGGGACTTTGATCCGGATGGAGGTTGGCACAGTCACATTTTTGGAGTTTTAATCAGACTATGACCAATGTCCAATGGAAATGTGCTGCACTAGACTCATTTGACCCTATATCATTTAGTATATCTTAGCATGCTTTGTGCTAATCAGGGAAATAAAATTCAGTTACATTTTACATATAATTACTAATCAAGGGCATAGGATTAAGATAATAAAATAGTTCTTTATTCTGATATTGTTTGCAGCAAGAGACTCTGTGTGTGTGTGTGTGAATGCATGTGTGTTAGTGGATGGGAAAGCGTGCTGAAGAAAGTTTTTTTTAAGGTATTTTATGATACATTTTTAAATTATAATTGTTGGTGCATTTGTTTGGGAGCATGACTGCTTTATAAAATTGTCTGTTTTATACTTAGGCAGGCAACTGAAATTTAAAAGAATTGTTTGTAATTTTTCAGGTGGTATTTGCCTTTGGGTCACTTACCAATTTATTTTGGTTAATGTGTGTTGGAAGATTCATTTTTGGGTGAGTGTATATAAATAAACAACTAGTATTTTAGTAAGGTCTATGACACTTCATAGGATCAAAAATTGGAACAGTCTTTTTTCTCGCTTCTTCCCTCCCAGCCCTACCTTGGTCATAGATCTCATTTAGTACATACTCCCAAATGCCTTGCCAACACTGTAACAGCACAATATAGTATTGCATATTTGTACCCTGTGTCTGTACTCTTCTGTATATCAGTATTTGCCACTATCTCTCCCAGTGAATGTTACTGCGTTCCCCTACTGTTCCACCACTGACCTCCCGTTTTAAAAGATTTCCGCACTATCTGCCCTGCCCCCCTACACCCCATTTTTGTCACAGAAGAATCTTGACAAACACCATAGTTTTGCGTTCTGAATTTTGGACATATACTATTACTTTCATTTTCAGTACATATTGTTGCTAGCACTTTTAGACTTTTAGACATCTTGGCCTAGATTTCCACCAGAAGCCTGGGGAAGTCTGTGGGGGAGGTGAGGTTGATGAATGACATAACCTTGACCCTGTTTGACGAGCTCTGTCCCACCTTGTTTATAATTTGTTTATACATACTTAGCATTATTCTCATGTGTTTTGTTTGGTAGGATCGGTGGAGAATCACTAGCTGTGGCACAAAACACATACGCTGTAAAATGGTTCAAGGGCAGAGAACTGAACATGGTCTTTGGCCTTCAGCTCAGCTTTTCTCGAGTTGTAAGTTTGCTTAGTTTGTTTTACTTTTTCTATGCCCTGCAGATTTTTTGTGGTGTGGATGTCATAAAATTGTTTCATTTCTGTGCATTTAGAATGACTGGTGCTACTTCCTGTGCATTCACTCCCAACTCCCAGCCACCCCACTCCCCTGACCCCCAACATGTAGGGTGGCCTGTAGCTTAGCACTTGTCATTGGAGGCAGAGGGTCATATGTATCATGTCCGCTGCATACTGAGTGTATCAGCTTTTCACAAGGGGTGGGTGGTGTAGGTTCTGCCTTGTTAGTGTCTTCCCAGGCCCCCCCCCCAATCCTCCCACAAGTTCTTTTCCCTATTTATTTCTCTGTGTGCTCCATAACAGGACTCCCGTTTATGTGCAAAGCTGCACTTAAAAATACATTTGGTGAATGGACATTACAACTTTTTGTTTGACTGGCAGTGCAGATACAAATGCTCATGTAGTGCAATCCAACTTTGTAATTTACTCAACATTTGTTGCATTCCATGGCAGGGGAGCACGGTGAACATGAACATAATGCAGCATGTTTACACCTATATACAGAATTATGCCACAGGCTACAAGTGTCTGGGCATTGCACTGTTTCTGGGTAAGGATTTTCCAAATAAGTAACACTTATGACTACCCATATTTCACTGAATTTCTGTGTTCCTTTATGCATTCTTTTCATGCACAGTTGCAGTCATGAGCAGGAAATGTCATCCAACCTAAAAAAAAAAAAGAAGAGGAAATAGCTTGATTGGAGAGATGTATTGAGTTTTGTTTTCATCCAGCATCTGCTGTGTTGCACTGTTACCAATGACTACAAAGCTTATTAATCTTTACGATTGCTAAGAAACTATTGCAGAACAGTAACATCCCATGTGGAGGATCACCAAAAAATCCATTAAGGAGGAGAGTAGATTTAAAAAAGAAGGATCTTAACAAAGTGCAGGATTCATCAGTCTGTATTAAGGAAAAAATGTGTTTAGTCAGCATTTATGGATCTCAGTCTGCTTTTTGAAGCACCATGCTAGCATCAATATACAAGTTAATTCTGATAGCTAGTTGACAAATTTAACTGATTGGGAATTCCACTCCTTTCACCTCCTGTACAGGTGCTGGCGTATGTGTATTCTCTCTGCTGTGTGCCGTGCTTCTAGCGTTCCTGGACAAGCGAGCTGACCGCATCCTGAAAAGATCTGCTGTGGGCTCAGGTTGGCATCTAGTTTTTAATCTTGGTTGAAAGAAAGTAGCATGTCAAACCTTTGGATCTAGGTTGTGAAGTGGATCCAACTACAGGACTGCTCAGTGGTCTTTGGATGCTATTTGATTAGCAAGGGTAGACTTATAAAGATATAGGCACATGAAGAGCTCAGCATGTAACAAGAAGCAACCGTAATGCCAAGTAGTTTGCTTGTTCTTTGTGTTTGTTTGTTTGTTTATTTTTTGAAATCACATTTCCCTTCTTATTTGATGTGCTGCAACAGCATGACATGCAGTTATCAAATGTGATTCCCTAGCCTGCATCTCTCAACAGTAAGGTTGAATGCTTGTTTCTAAAAAAATTTTTTAAAACCCAGGGTAGTTGCTTTCAATGCTGTGAGTTAAGCAGCAGTAGCAGAGATTAGCAGAGCAATGTTACAAAGCCTATGGAACTCTCATCTTTGTCCTGCCGTTAGTATCTAGGGTGGCAGCCACCTTTGTTTACTAACTGTGGTTGCAGGGCCAAATCATCAAGAAATACTTCATGTGTTGATCCAGTTTATTCCTTGTTCTCTTGGCTTTTCTCTGGCAGGGCTGGTGGGATGAGAGAGAGAGAGAGTAGGGGGGGGGGATGGAAATGAAGGGAGGTTTGAATAAGTTAAAGGAAGATTTTGCCTCCATGGCTTTCCATTTTCAGATTCTAAAGACGATAGTGAAGGTGAAATTCTGCTTTTTCTGAATGGTTGTGCAAAGAATGTCAGCTTGCCCTCTGCTGCCACATCATTGTTTATGGCAGCAGTAACCATACTGCATCTGCTGTGTGAATGCTTGAACACTGTTAAAAAAATCGCCAGCAAATTTTCAAAATATGCAGTTGATTCAAATATGTTCCAGCATCAGTCATTCTCAACCAAATGACGTGCCTAAGCACAGTGTGCCCCCCCCCCCCACACACACAACAGAAAACAAGGATAAAAATGCAGTTTGTAGCACAAAAGAGATCAAGGGTCAATGAATTCTAGGAATGACCTAGAGTTTGAACAGAGGATGATAAAAGAGTAAAAGCTCACTATGATCTAAAGTAGGCCTTATCCTATAACTGAGATAGATCTGATTACTGCCATTCATTTCCTATTAAATAGTGGTTTGTTGTTTTCCAAGAAGTCTCAAGGTCCCTATATCCCTATTTTGAAAAAAAATATCAAGTATTTCGAATGATGTGTTTGCTTTAGCTTGCAACATCACTGCAGCATGCTTTTCTGCAGACACCCATAGAAATTGCTCATTTCACTTTAATTTAATGTTTAATTAAGCATGACCTTGCTCTTAGCTTCTATGATGCTTTACTTTAAGTCTTGTCTCCTAATAAGATAAACGTTCTTCCTTTTAGCTGTGACACAACGGGGTTTATTTTCCTTTTTTACAGATAAAAGCAAAATTTTGATGTTGCTTTCAGCTGCAACACATTGGATAGCATGTGCTGTTTTCACAATTGCCAGTAAAATGTAGATAGGCTCACTTTCAGCCCGTACATTGGCTTTGTGGCCATTTTTCATAGGCACAACTACAGGGTATATTTTTCCCACCTCTTCTTGTTTTAGGTCTGAATCCAGTTTTATTTCATAACATGATGGGTGATCAGTGACATTGGGATGTTGGGGTCTGTCCATACACTCCATGAAAATTTGAATGCAAAACTAAGATGAGCTTCCTCTTTTGCTTGCTTTCTGTCTCTCTTTCTCTCACTCTCTCACACATGCACACACACACACACTACTATAATTTCAGACAACCTCGACTGCATATTTAGTTGTTATGATGAACAAGGCTCCTTGAGGTTTTTCACAATACCTTGATTGTTGATGCCATGATTGTTGGACAAGAGGTCAGAGTGACTGCCTTGCCAGTTTGCTTGCTTTTCTGCTGAAATACCTTGCAACTGACCATTTCCGATTATTCTGAATCCAAACTTGCTTGAGGCTTTACTAGATGACTTTTGTTATTAAAATCCTGCCCAAAAAGGCTTTGTGCTGGCTATAGACTTCATGCATCTGTTATTAGTCCTAGAATGCAGATCATGAAATCTGTTTGTCTGCTGAACAGCAGAATGCTAAAAGAGTTCTGAAAAAATTGTATACCTGTTTTTCTTCAGCAAAATACACTTAAATGCATAAAGCATCCATTTTGCATTAAAACTGTTGTTTGAACAAACAACAATCTTTGTTTACAAGAACACTTCAGATCCTGTTTGAAGTAATCTGTTGGTTTGTGTTTGATTGTGCAACAGAGCACAAAGAACACAAATTAGTCGTTGTTTTCTCTACATATTTGCAGGAATATCCATTATTTTCTGCTTCTTTTTTGTATGTTTTTGCTGTCATGGAGTTTTGTAGTTCTTTCTGGAACTCAGATTCCTTTTATCAGAATTTTTGTGTTTCCTGTAGAATGTGCCCCGCTGCCAAGCGTAAGCTATTATCTGTTAAAAGAACTACTTCTGCGCTTAACATGTGACTTGTCTAAACATTGCAGGAGACCAGATTCGTCTCCGGGACGTAAAAGACTTCCCTCTTACCTTCTGGCTGATTTCAGTTATTTGTGTAGCCTACTATGTTGCAGTCTTTCCATTTGTAGGACTGGGTTTGTGAGTAATCTTTGTTTGTTTGTTTACATTTTATTAGCTGTCACAGTTGACTACAATGGTATACAGGCATAGGTACAATAACATGGTTACAGAGGAAAAGAGAAAGGCAGTGGCTATTTACACGGTCCTGTGTAGACAGAATCCGAGGCTATTCGCACATTTGATGTCATAACTCCAAAGAGCCGTGTAAACTTATTTCTCCTGCTGTGCACCACTCTGTGCCAACTTCTTCCTACTTCCTTACATGAAGTTTTCTACACAGAAGCCTCCTCCACTGCATCACATGTTTTTCCGTGCCGTTTTTGGTATGGATCCCATAGGATGGTGTGGGGCAGTGGCGGAGGTTGTGCCTGGTGTACTACTTGAGTAGAAAGTTTTAAGTCCAATGGAGGTGGCATATTCATAATGCACAATGCACACCTCAAACACCCTCCCTTTTTATGTCTTTCCTCAAATTACTGAGGTCAAAACAACAGCGATACCACTTTACCATTACTGAAGCCGCAAAAATATTGTAAGCATTTGTCTACGTGGCTTTGTTGCTTGTGCAGAAAGTTTAAAGTCAAATCAACCTGCTATAAGTAAACATACATTCATGCACACCTTCAACAACTATCCCCATGTCTTTACTCAGATAACTGAGGCCAAAAAGTAAGCGTGAAAGTAATTCATTGTTCACCATTAGTGAATAAAGCTGTAAACATACCGTAAGTTCTTGTTCCCATGGCTCTGTTGGGAGTGATCCCCCTTTGCTATGATGTCTGACATCAGCCATGTAAAAAGCCTTGGATTGTATCTGCAAGGGACTGTGCAAATAGCCACTGCCTAAAAGGAAACCGTAGTAGCAAATGGGAGAATGGTAGAAGTAGAACTAGTTATAAGCAGGAGTGAATGTACGTAGACATTCTGTGGACTGTGCTGAGTGAGGGGTTCTGAGTAGTTTTCACTTGTTTGTTATTTGATTGTAAGCTGTGTCAACAGTTTAACTTTCCTTTTCTTGCTTTGACTTCATGATTTTCTTACAATTTTCTGCTTGTAACCCTTTTGGTGGATTTATTGCCAATCCTAACTTATGCAATGACTCTTGGGTTTTGTTCTACAGGGTGTTTTTTGAGATGAAATTTGGGCTGTCACCGGACCAGGCCAACACTGTGAACAGGTAGTTAGAGAAACATTTTGTCTATTTTTGCAATTGTCTCCATTCAAAATTTACAAATTCTGAAGAGTTGGTTAAGAAAATACTCATTATGTTCATTTTTGTGTATATCATTTTTTTAAAAATGCTACTGTACCTCATTGGAAGGGGAGATATTGTGTTTTGAAAATCAACACATGTAAATTCAATTTTATTTTTATTGTTCATTATTGATAATATTAATCAGAACTGATAACTAGCACAAAATTTTTGGGTCATATGAAGTTATATGTGTATATTTTTAAGTTTGACTTGGATGCCACTGTTACACATACAAAAGTTAAAGGTTTGTCTAATCTTTAGGCAGTATTCACCTTGTCTCAGCGTTTTTCTTAGAGCTGGTAAACATACTGAGTCGATGGCTGCTTTGCTTATCTCTGAAGTGAGGTCCACAGAGCTACACAGGCCTGACCATGGAATTATTGCTGATAATAAGCCAGTTCAGACTGTTAAACTGTTGCTGCTGTTTGTTTGTTTCCAGTCTAGTGTACATTATCTCAGCTGTCGCCTCGCCAGTGTTTGGGTTTCTGATAGACAAGACAGGAAAAAATTTATTCTGGGTCATCACTGGAGTGACGATCACCTTAGGATGTCATGGACTGATGGCCTTCACCTTTTTAACACCTTTTGTAGCCATGGTAATGTCCATTGCTTTACTTGTAGAACCTTCTAACAAAAGTTTTTTAAAAAAGTAACAAGACTTTTGGGCATAGTTTGCTTGCATATGTTCATGTGTATCTGAGAATGAAATGGAGGGCTTGTACAGATAACAGAAAAGTAGACCAGGCTATAGGCGACAAAAAGGACGAAATCAATGCTTAGGACATTACTCCTTCTTCAGGACTGACCAAAAACAAAATAAAAAATATATATAAATTGCATTGAGAAAGAAGAAGTGAGGGGAACAGGAGCACATGTTTCAAGATGACGACCAAAGAAGTGTGGCCTCCTGCACGTGTGAGACACAGAGAGCAAAGTTTTTGCACTTCTGTCTTTTGGTTTTCCTTGAAGTGACACCAGCATTCATTATTTCAAACAGTGCCTTAAACCAGTTATGGTAACTGCTAGTAAATTTTAATAATTAAGAATTTTTTAGAAATCACAATAAGTAAAACTAATTAAAGTGACGGTGATATTTTAGATAATGTATAATATTACAGATATATATATATAAGATGATATGCAAGTAAGTAATAGTAGCAATCAGGTTTTCCGTGTGTTGCTGACCTACATAGTACTTTTGTAGGAGCCTTTATTGTAGCATCTGGTTGCAAGTGTCTGACTCTTCATGTTTCTAGCAAATAATCTACAGCATAATGCTTGGACTTAACTTCTTGGCTGCAGGTGATCATGGGATTAGCCTACTCTGTTCTGGCCAGTGCACTGTGGCCAATGGTTGCCCTCATTATTCCAGAACATCAGCTGGGAACAGCGTATGGCATGTGAGTGTGGCTCCACCATGGAATATTTGGTTAGCATGATGCCTAGGCTGTGGCACTTCTTGTCATGCCCTTGTGGTTCAAGACAGCAGACATCTTTGCTCTCGGACTGACTTTCCTTGAGTTTCACCCCGTAACTCTGAGATCTGAGGGATAAAATTTACTGATATACTGCATGACAGATGGGTTAAGCTATCACTTTTACTGATTCTAGTTATTTAAAATAAGGCACAACAATTTGTACCTCATTAGTGCTTAAAAAAATGGTGAAGTTGTTTGAACTATACCGTGGTATTCTTTAGAGAGGAAAGAAAGAAAAAATTTGAGAGAGTGGTGCAAAGATAAACCATATATCCATATGTAGGAAGGAAAAGTTTATGTTTGGAGAAATGAAAGGGAAAGAAGTATAATTTGGCAGGTAAAGGTTTATTTGGAATATATGAGTTATTGACATGAATTATTGAGTTCACTGCTTACATATTAAGAATGCATTGCCATGTTGCTAATGGCCAAAGCAATCCATATTTGTGGTGTTCGTTTTTTCTCTTTGACAGCATGCAGGCTATACAGAACTTGGGTCTGGCAGTTATTGCCCTTATTGCGGGGCTCATAGTTGATGGTAAAGGCTACCTCATCCTAGAGGTTTTCTTCATGGCATGGCTGTGTGGTGAGTTTTTTTAAAATTAAATTTAGGGTGTCTGTGAGTTAGATGTATTTCAAAGAAGAACTTTACAATCGCAGTAGGTCTAATAATCATTGTTTAATACCTGAGATTTATTTTAATTACCCTTAGCACTGAATGTTTCAAGCAAAGGATTAGAAACAAAAGCTCATTTGCTAAAATTTCCTGATAAAGACTTCAGGCTAGATACACTGTAATTTTATCCTCAAAATTATCATTGTCATAACCTTTGTTGTGACCTTGGGTTTTTCCACCACTCCGATGATTTTCTTTTAATGTAACATTTTTCAGTGGTGTTGTTTCTGTCCCATTTCAGTTGCCTTTATAGCTGCTGTACTTCTCTACCTTGCTGATGTTGCTAAAGGTTAGCAGCTTTTGAATCTGTAATTTAAATTTTATTTGCTCTTATGGTAGACTAGCAATTCGTTTCTTAGTTTGTAAGAGGCGAGGGGCATGCGATGCTGTCTAGTTTGGCATTACTGTTGGAATTTCTGTGTTTAGCTTTACCTGGTAAGGATGTGATTCCTTTAAATTATTATTAGCCATTCCTCCAGTAATCCATTCTCATGCTTTGAAGAAGCAGAGATGTTTGAGACTTAAGAACATACAAGAACAAGAATATATCTTTTTTTCTAGAGAGTCACATCGAAAAGGCAAATCAATGTCCTGATCCTCATTTGCCAGTGGCATTAGTTTTGTGTTTTGCCAGATTCTGACTAAATATGAATGTTCCTGCTGCATAGCAGCATGAACTAAACTCTGTCTTGTATATATCCTTATTAATTCATGTCTAGCTTAGCTTTATTGAACTTTTTCCAACCCTTTCTTGTCATAACAGGAGGAAAGCTGAACTTGTCGGCAAAACAGCGGCATGGAAATAAAGAGCTGAAAAATGTTGCAGAGTCAGATGAGTAAGAAGGAGTGCCATTGCCCGTCGTTCAAGGTGTGGCTGCTTTTCCAACCCTCCCTATCACCCCTTCTTCCTCCCCCCCCCCCCCCCCCCCACACACACACGCTACGTATTTTGTTTCTGCTAACACTGTCTAGTAGAGTCCAAAGACTATGTATTTCGATCTGCTAACACTGTCTAAACAAGTCCAGCACCTTGTATATTGTTCCTGATAATCCTGTTATTTGTAGCAACATTTTATTGTATTTATCATCCATCCTCCATGTCTGTGAAAGCATGTGACCCCCTTTTGCCAGCATATATGATGAGACTCTCTGAATGAGATTTTTTT
The DNA here is from genome assembly GCA_004794575.1 of Lanistes nyassanus. NCBI lineage: Eukaryota > Metazoa > Mollusca > Gastropoda > Architaenioglossa > Ampullariidae > Lanistes > Lanistes nyassanus. The sequence goes on from SMGT01013571.1 coordinate 160,437, forward strand.
GTATATATTTCTCTTGCACTAGATCTGTAACTTTGTTTGGGTAGGTGGGGGCTGATGGTGGTGGCTATTCTGAGATTAAAATAGTAAATCTGATAAATTGCATGTGGACAGATACTGTGATACAGCTGATTATATGTTCCTACATTTGTTTCTTAGTGTTACTATAAAGAGTGCAGTAACAAATATTCATTTTTTAAAGATTTCCAAATGTAACTTTACTGCTTTTGCCTCATGTGAACTTGCTAGTTGACATCTCATTTATCCAATTTTCGATTGAAACGAACAGTTAGTCTGTAGATTTGTCCAACTGCTTGGCAGGAAAGAAAGGGGCAATATGTTCTTTCTGCTTTTAATATTTTTTTAAATGTCTGTTTTTTCAGGAAGGCCTCCTAAGTGAGAATTGAACATTTTATTTACTGCTTTAATGTGCCAAAATTTTAAGAAAAGGTGTACGTGTGTGGCACATGCGGCTGTCAGTACCAGTTTGCTAGTCATCTGCATAAAAACAAGAATAGTGGCGCACGGAGATCACAGACAAAAGAAACCCATATGTCCGATTGGTCGAAGATGTTTTGCTCAAAGAATTTTGTATTTACACTCGTGTTTGAAAAAGCTTAAATGTAGCCTTCTCTGTGGTGTATTGGGCTGCAAGGCGTAACAACCAAAAAACAGAGGCTAGAGAAAGTCGCTCGTGCACCATCTAAGAACAAGAAATGTTTGCAAACGACAACAATTTTAAAACATATACATATATATTGGAAGAATAGGCCATAATCTTTATATGTGGAGTGATGTCATTTTGAAGTGATTCTTGGTTGTTTGCTGGTTGCACCGATTGTGCATATTCACTGCAGTGCAAGGATCAATCTTGAAATGGTGTATATTTTCATACACTGACAACATGCATGCTATCGTGCATGCGTGCACACACACACCCTCTCTCTCTCACACACATACACCCTCTCTCACACACACACACACACAATCATACAATTGTATTTGCATTAACTAATTTTTTAAAATTAACATTGCATGTATTTTTGCTTTCTTTCATTTTAGTTCAATTTGTTTAGAAGGGATGGCAGTAGCCGGCACTGTCAGTGTGGAGTTTCCTTACTGTTTTCTCCATCCTATATGTGAACCTGTTCTCAGTGAAATTTGACCGGTTGAGATTGCAATCCTGGTGCATCAGAATGTTTGTCTTTTTCAACACATTTAAGAAGCATGCTGAAAGTTCATTACATCCTGTTCTGTTTAAGGTACTCATAAAATTTGACCTAGTAAATGTACAGGCACATTCAGAAATGTGCTTGGAAATGTGAACATGGATCTTCTGAGTCCACCACAGAAAAGACAAGTCACACTGATGTGGTGCACATGCAAAAGTTGTTGATGGCTAGAGAAGTATGTGGTGATAGTTGTTACCGATAGCTTATAGCAGCATTGATGTTCTGTGTCCACACAAAAGCCTTCAGAGTTTCAACGGTTTGAATGGAAGTTTGTGGCTACTTTCACTTGTGGAAAAAGGTGTGCAAATGGTCATGCCGTGGAGTCCAGAAGTCTGAAGATGTGCATCAGAGGCAAACTGTATGTACTTCTGATAATCCTGTGACAGTTTTAGTGAATCTGTAGGTGGATGTGATTTGTGTTTGGCGTGTTGTATGCCTGAGTGTGCTCAACAGTTCGAATGGATTGCATTGTCATCTTTTTTTGTCATACTCGAGTGACACCAGTCATAAAAATCATTTTTACTGATTATAGTGCCCATCGTGACAATGTCTCTTTGGTGATTTTATATTAACATTTCCATCATTTTCATTATAATAGAGCTGGCCTTTTACAAAGCTGTGAATAAAAGAGGTCTTCAAATGAACTGAAGCAAAATTTGTGGAAAGGGAGCTTAAAATAAATTGCGAAAGACTGCTGTGATGAAATCAATGATAATTTTTGTAACTTTTATAATAGTCATCGTTTATGAATTAATATCTCTTAATATTCTTACTCTTCACCTCCCCACTCCTTCTATCTCTGACCCATTTTCTTTGTTGATTTGTGTATTCTTTTTAAAAATGAGTTTGGTGATTTTAAAATTTTCATTGGAATAATGCGTGGAGAAAAGTATTGGATAGAAGGCTGCTTTTCCTGTCATCACATCATGCCAACATGATTTTAAGACACTATTAATGTTTTACATCAGAAGATCACTCTTGTTTAACATCATCTGTATATATTCATTGTGGCTGACATTTGTCTTTGGCAATTGAAAGAATGACAGTGTGTATAAAGGAGAAATCTAGATTGGAAACCACTTTATTCCCTCCCTCTTCTCCTCAGCCTTAGATATTTTTCTGTTTAACACCAGCAGTCTCCTGCCCCATGCAGCCACTCATTTCCAACATTGAGATTATTATATGTTCTGTTACGAAAGCTGTGAAGAGTGAAAGACACTGTGCATTATAAGTGTAATGGTGTTACATGTAGTATGGTACCAAAAATATTTTAAAGGTTTATGTCTACAAAAAGAATTTTCACTCCATCCTTTCTCATACCTGCAATGTGATCTTTATTGCTGGGTCACAGTATGTACAGCTCATGGAGTGACCTCACCTGCATGTATATCTATTTTGTCTACCTATGGTCTGCCTTTAACTCTCTATTTTTACTAGGGCCACTGCACATAGGGTTGTGATGGCAGCACATCAAGACCGCTGCTGTTGTCAAAACCTGATAACATTGTTTCCTTAGTTAAGTTTGACATTATTTCAGAATGCACAAACCTTGCTTTTGATGTTTGATAAGTAGGCCTATTGTATTCCTAAAAATAATTTTCTTTTTGATATTCTAAAAACTTTTTCAAGTTTTAGCAGATGCAAAAATCTGTGCTCCTCTCAACTGTGTAAAAAGTGTTGATATATTTTATAGTCTGAAATTTTTATTTTCTTGTGATGTATTGCTGCTGTTTTTGGTCGTATATTGTTGCTTAAAGATTGTGCTGTTTTCATCATCATTTTGTAATTCCTAGACATCTCAGGGTTGCCATTCCTTATGCCAGTGTAAATAATTCGTCCTTATGTTCATAGTTGAGTAAAGGCTTTCCATTTCTTCTGAAGAACATGACTAATTTCCTATTTTATAAAAATTGATGCCAAGTCGCAGAATAAAAAATGGAACCAAAAACATTTTGTGTCTCGTTTGTCCACCCCCAACAAGGGTTGTCAAATACAGTTAGCAGGTACACGGTAATCATAAATCTTCAATAATTTGTTTATTACACATGTTCTAGACGTTTTACTTTAGACAACACAGAATACACTAGAGAACACAGAATACACTAGATGGCAACAGTTGTTTTACTGAAGACAATATACCAAAAGCTGATCCAGCCTTGTGCCATCCTCACTTGTTAGTTGCTGTGCAAGGCTGTCTTTTGCTAGATTTTGGATGCACAGTGGAAAGTATAAGCCTAGTTCATCGACAACGTATGGGGTTTAAAGACAGCAAGCTGACAGACACCTGGATTGCAAACAGTGGTGTATAATCTTCACTTAGATCGAGAACAGTACCTACGAAGTCTCACAGACACATTGTTCCAATGTTCAGCTACAGATATGTAGTACACATATGGTGATAATCATTAGTCTTAAAACCTATCTCAGAACAGAGGTGTGTTTGCCCCTCTGTGCATACATATATTTGTGTGTGCATGAGAGAGAGAAAGAAAGATCTACTGCAGTGCATGTTAATCCAAAATTCACCTATCTGTGCATTTGGTGCACCATGCATTTTGTGAGTTACCCATTGGACAGTCATCTGGTCATCAAATTGTTGAGTAATCTGCCAATGAATTGTTCCCTTGGCAAAGGGTCCCACATTAGCTTCAATTCTTAAACTTTTGCTCTTATGCAAAAACCTCCCCTGTCCACAGCAGGTGGTTCTGGCCATGACAGCCTGTGAGATGATCTAAGCAGACCTTTACCTACATAAATGAACAGGATATGTTACAGTGGGAAAGTGGGAGAGACTTTGTTTCAATGCATCTAGTAGGTACAAAGGAAATTAATTTCACTGGTTTAAAGCAATCTTTTCTTCAATACCAAATGCAATGTTTCTATGAGAACAAAGTTCTGAAATGGAGAGGCAGGGATAAGAAAGCCTGCTCACCACATAAGTACACTGCCATCCTCAAGCATTAGTGGTCTGCTTCACCACTGCCGATCGGCTAACTTTCCCAGGGACCAGATTGCACAAACAGAACCATGTAAAACTTCAGTCTGACTTCCAGCCTGTGGCTCCACATGCCTGAGAGCTATGTACTCAAGGAACGCCACACTTGTACTCCTGTTCTCATAAGACGTGCTTTTGTATGAAAAGGTGGCTTGCTTTAGGTGACATGCTTACGCAATCCATGAGTGCCGCTGAACATCTATACTGCCATATTGTCTGGCTGCATGTCTGCATTATGAGAATAGTGGGCAATAGGCTCTTCACATCTGTTTTGGCGAAGGTAAGAACAGGTTGTGGAATCTGGCTGGATTCATGGGTGATCAGAAAGGTGGAGGGGCTGCAGAAATATGGTTTGAGCTCCCACCTCAGCCAAATGGCTTTGGTCAATAAGGGCTGGATGAGGACAATGAGCTGTCCTGTGAGAACTGCAACTGGGCCAGAAGACATGAATCTCTGAAACTTCGGAGGCTGAGCTCAGCGCCACCAAAAAACACATTTGAAAGGATTAGGGTTTGGTGATTTTATCATTTTGATTACTCAGATTTTCTCAATGATTTTGTGAAGAGTGTAGTAATCAAAGTAACAGTTTACCACATTTACATTATGATTATGTTGCTAAAGTGAAGGTCCACGAGTACACCACAATTCTATCACCAATTTTTATTGGTTTGTATATCTGTTTACACTACTATAACTAGTGGTTACATTTAGTATATAACACAAATATTGAATGGTTTATATCAAAGTATAAGAAAGGTCGATAAGCAATTACATTTCATACCTTCTCAATATCTGCAGTGCGATCTTTATTGCAGGCTTGTAGTGCGTTTGGCTCTTGGAGTGACCTCAGCCATGTGCATAACCATTTCAATCGCCTACCCCTAGCTCACTTTAACTATTGTTAGGGTTGCTGCATATAGGTTTGTGATGTACAGTGCACTGTGTGCACTACTGTTGTCAAAACCTGTTAACATTGTGTTTCCTTACCTGGCAGTATTTCAGCATGCACAAGGCTTACATATGATGTTCGGTATTTAAGCATTTCATATTTCTTTGAAAGAAAATTGTACTTTCTAGATTTGGTCAGTGTTTCATCATTATCTCAGCATAAATTGTTTTCCATTCTGTCGATACTTGAGTAAAGGCTTTGCAGTTCTTTCGAGGAACATGAATTTCCTAGTAAATAAAAATTATGAGTCACAGAGCGAAGTATGGAACAAAAACATTTTTATCCAGCCTTGATGGCCGTTATAAATACCAAAAAGTGTCTGTAACATTCAAAGAAAATTATAATATTCATAGAATAAGTGTAGAGAAATAAAGTATAGCATGACTTCAATCAGTACTGCATTGTCCATATGTTTATTTTCCATGTTTCCAGTTTTGGCAATGAAACTGCAGTTTGCAGAAATAATAAGCTATGGAATAATTTTAAACAAAAAGCAGAAATTATTAGCATATGCTTTATTTCTGGTTTTAGTTTTATTTGCTGGCACCTAAAATTTCTGCAGATAATTTATGAAAATTTATTTTGATCGCAGGGGTTACCACATGGACTCGTATTGCACACCCATGCATCAGAGAGAAAGCAAAGACCACTGCTTGCAGACAGTACTTTCTTCAGTGAACAAGGAATTTTGCGCATTTAAAACATATTATGTGACAGTCCTGTTAGCAACATAAGCTGTGAGCAAGTGATTGCATGGTGCCTATTCAACTTAAATGCACAGTATAACACACACACATGCTGCTATTCATAAGCAATTTTCCATCTTGAAGCCAAAGTAACACAAATTTTGAAAATGTATCACAATGAATAAATTGTGAATTGAAATCTGTCAACGAGTCTGACATTTCATGGATAAGGGTCAGACCGGTCAGTTTTCTGTCATCATATGCATCACTCCAGAAAATAACCTCAACTGACAACATAACAGTGGCAACTCATTGTCTGCTAGACAGCACATTTGTAGAAGTAGGGTCATGTCTCCTATCTTTGGTCCAGTTTTAACAAAAGCATGCATGTCATGTCTAGAACACATTCTACAAGTTTGCACCAACAATAAATACTTAAAACTCCCCACGGAATTTTCAAGATGCTGCAAGACCAGCATTAATGACATCTCTTTCTCAACCCCTCACCACCCACCTCTGTCTTATCTTCAAGGGCACTAATCATATCGGTCCAATACGTTAAAGAATTTTTCACGGAGGATGGTACTTCATTTTACCTAGATGGTTTCCAAGGTCATGAAATTAGTATAAAGCTTTCTGGCCAAAGTGATAAGCTTTGTTATTGAAGGCCATCTCTTCAAGGTCACAAATCTGTAGATTTGTCAGAGGCTGTTTTCCTGTGTAAATGTTCTGACAGGCTGACACTTCCTAACAGGCAAATATAGGAGCAACACAATAGCAAACTGGTACTTGATTAGTTTTAGTAGCAGAAGGGAGGGCTAGTTTGCAAATATTTCTGTCTTATATCTCCTTACTAGAAAGTCTAACATGTCTGTGGTCTAACAGTTCAGTTCATCTCTCTGGTAGGAGCTCAGTGGTTCACACCGTCCGAGTCATACCCAAGACTAAAATATTGGCAATCAATAGTAAGCTGGCCTGCCATGATGCATTATGCTATAAGGAACAGTACTAGAACTAGCTGGCCCAGTGTCAGTATAGTGTGACTGGGTGGGACTGAAGCCTGTGTGTTGTCTTAACAACACCATTCTGATATGCACCTCATACTCGTTCACAAGCACACACACACACACTCTCTCTCTCTCACTGGGACACACACCCACACACTAACACACAAAAAAATGCAGACCAAAGTATTACAAACATTCAAATGCCACACACACTTAAAATGCAAGCCTTCTATATTTGTCCAACTAATCAGAAAAGTCTTTCAATTTGAAAAAAGTGGCTACTGGAACAGCATGGACACAGTCACAGATTGACAACAAAGTTCCAAACTGCAGACAACAAAGAGATTATCACTCAACTGTTTTTGAAAGATTAGGACAAAATAATTAACTCAAGGACTTTCTGAAAAATTGCAACTGGGAAGAGGTCTCAACAGAAACAGCTGAAATCATGGATGTACAGTTGAGTGGGGAAACTTTCTCCAGAACTAAGTCTTAAAAACCTGAACACTCATCATGCAGGAAATTATCTGATACAAAAACAAGTTCTTGTGACATGCACTCAAGGTGCATGCACATAAATCTATTTCCACAGCATCATTATCATACAATGTTTCTTTACTACAATAACAAATATTCCCCACTAGTCATTAAAATTTGAAGGAGAGAAAAAAAATTGCACCTTTGATCCTGACTGTTAATGATGTAAGCATTTACAAATTTTGTTCATGCTTTACAATATTGGTTTGTGCACTAAACAATTTAAAAGCATGCGAAATATAATTGGAATGGGTTTATAAATATTTCTGGAACAAAGAATTCACATAAAGAACATGGCCATCTCTCTTACCTGTCATTTATTAAATCCCCATCTCTCTCTCTCTCTCTTTCCACACACACATACATGCACATTCCCCTGTGAAGGTGCATATTTGTTCCAGAATAGTTTCCACATTAGAAACTGTGATACAAAACTTTTTACAAAAATTTTTATTCTCTACATAGTTAATGAAAAATGACACACACTTACTTCTGCATAAAACCGTTCCTGCATTCTGTGCACATCCTCTTAACATAGAGATTTATAATCCTTACACATCTGCAGTGATGTCAATGCTGGTGGTTAATTAGGTTATAGACCTCAGTGGCCAAAGTACATTCATTTATTAGCAGCAGTACTAACTGGGGACATACTCTGGTACATTCTCAAAACCAACAGAAAGAGCCCAGAAAAGAGCACGCATGGATTCACTGTTGATAAAGTTCATGCTATGCAAAGTCTACAAGTGTGGATTCTTTCTAGTCCTGCTATCAATCTTACAGTTGTGTCAGCTATACACAGAGGACATTAGCCAAATCCTGGACGCAAATTTTCTTTAAACGTATAGTACCTAGAGAACAAAAAGACAATCTACAACACAACCATGATTCATTACCAATGGTTTATACACAACCAACAGCGCAGTTCGGCTATGCAGAAATACTTACAGTTTCGAAACAATGTTATCTGCTGAGTCTCAGAAGTTATTTTAAACAAAACAACAAAAAAATACTGGCTTTTCCCCTTCAGTGCGTCAGTGGGGATGTATGTTTGTTGTGTGTGCATGTGTGCATGGATGTATGCAAATCTGTGCATGCAATTTATGGACTGATGGACAAGTTCATACATAACATACTCTGATCCAGGTTATTGCATTCACACAAGAATAAATTAAACTGCAAGCAGCCTTAATCAATACATATCACCTCCCCAATGGTGAACTGCATGACTGTACATATACTTTTAAAAAAAGCAAACCATAGGGACCAGGCCAATGCTGTACAGTTCTGAGGCAGGTATGAAGAAGTTTTGAAATGAAACTTTCACTTCGCTTCCCAACTGTTCTGCCTCATTGTACAATCCAGCTACAAGGAACAGAAAGGCGTGTAAAACGCTTCGCTAAACAGATGCCAGCACATCATAAGTAAGCAAGCAGAGAACGCCGTTTCTGACGTGAATAATCCAGACAGTGTGAACGAACCCTGGGAGAAATTAGGAGTTGCTTTGTCGTGATGTAACTACTTGTAGAGGAGTCATGGAAATGGGATGTTCTGTGAACAGGACAGACATATTCTCAGTTCACTCTCCAGCTGACTGTGTATGACTGAATGCTTCTTCATTCAGATGAGCTTCCCAATGGACTTGCAAGCAAAAAAAAAAATTGAGATTGCATGGCATGTTCTCTGATAAGGGAGCGTTACTAATTCCCAATACTGGTTTGGGCAAGGGAGCCATCAGTTGAAATGCTTGCTGTGGGACAGACCTGAATTGCGGTTGTTCAGGTTTGCCTTGTTGTTATTTGTTTCCGACATGTGCTGAGCAAAACTGCAAAAAAAGAATTTTAAAAAGCACATCCTTCTCTGGCTTAAAACAATATTAGCAGTGCAGTGCATTCACTTATGACAATTACAGAGCAATGCTAATACATTTTTCTTTCTGGTAGCACCAGATGTGGTTCAGAACAGTCTACCATGCTGAATATTTCATGAAACTATAATAATACAAAGGGAACAGCACTGCACTGATCAATATTTTGATGTCACAATGCTCAATGTTGCAATCTAAATCTAAATAACCCAGCAGTGCTTATCAGTAAAAGACTACACTGCAATATTATAAAGGTTTTGATAACTTGATCCTTCTGTACGCATGTGCGAAGGATGACGTCACACAATAAGGGTAGAATGACTTGTAGAAACAGCAGATGCTGTCAGGAGCCTGATGCAGCTAATGGCAATAAGACACCTGAAGCTCACCTGGTCAGGTCCTCTATGTCCACCAACATGGAGTCCTGCTCCATGTGCAGGTCATCTCTTTCAATCAGCAGGTGAACCAGCTCCTCATTAAGACCTATCATCATCATCATCATCATCATCATCATCATCATCATCATCATCATCATCATCATCGTCATCATCATCGTCATCGTCGTCATCATCATCACCATCAGAGGAATGAAAAAAATCACTAGCATGCTCATTCTAGGACCCAGTTGTGAACCCATGCACATGTGCACATGCACACATACACACACAGATCCGGGGCACACTTGCATGTTTGAGCACATGCAGATTCCATCAAAGCTGGTACGTGAAAACTACTCCCACTATTAAAGTTGGTGTCTGAAAACTACTCACTCTCTATCTGTGTGTGTAGGTCATTAACAAGCACTTGCAGCTGTGCCAGGTTCATTTCTTGTAGAACCTTTCGTGACAATTTGATGGTCCTCCCATCTCCCAGTTCAGGCAGTCCCACCTACGCAGAACAGTAGAGGTGTTAACAAACTGCCAAACCAAGCAATCACTCTGCAAAGATGCTCTGTGCTTCAAACATTGTCCAAGCTGGAGAACCCATGATTCCTGAGAATGACCAGCCAAACCAATGCTGATGTCTACCCCCACCACCAAACCATTTTCAAGTTTGGAAAATCAATATTTTAGTCAATGCTGAACCAATAGCTACTTGTAATTTTGTAACCATTACAGACTCCCTTTTATTCTCTTCTCTCCAAACTAAAAAAAGACCAGTTAGAAAAATGATGTTGCAATTTTCTGCTATGCCATAGACCTACACTGGATCAGAATCTTTACATTATCACCATTGTTCTGAAGCATATTATCATGCAGAAGTGTGATGTGTACAGAAGTGCATTCATCTGTTGATAATTTTGAAGTCTTCCTTCTAGATGCACAAAAATTATGGGCTTGTACAGGTGCATGCATTTGCACACAAACACAAGGAAAACATTCACATTTCACACCACAGCAATCAATCTCTTGATATCTCTCTCACACCCCCTCACACTCCCACACATAGATCTTTAGCAACAGTCAAATGCACTAAGCTTCCAAGAAAAATATGAATCAAAAGACATGCAGCATACTATATCAGCGATGGGTGACTTTTTCTTTGTCTGTCTCTCCACTTCCAGCTGCATGCGAGCCATATTGCTGGCCTGAAGCACAGAATATACAAAAACATATCTATGTTTCCAGTCAGTGCATCAGTTAAAGTCAGCTAGCTAACTGATGAGGGATGTCAAGACAGGTGCAGGGGTGTTTGTATGTGATTTCTTGATTAGATGTGAGTGTTTGTGTGTGTGTGTGTGCCATGAACACATCCATGTTAACAGATACAATTTTGAATACAATGTATATCAACAAAGTTTTGGAACCAGTTGGTGAGATTAAACTTAACTTTCGGGATGTTGCGCAGTCCTTTGTCTGGACAATTATATGACTGTTGGAACTGTATAAAACAGAATCTAATCATCACCTTCACACTGCCACCCTTTCTTTCTATGCATGGCTAAGTTCTGGCAAAACACATCCTTAACTATACACCTGTATCAAACTGCAGATGCACCCGTTATCTTTCGACCTGTGGCCAAACAATGGATATAGTTATCTGCCATCCTCTTCTCAAACAGTGCATAAAGTTCGCTGCCAACTTGTGCTCAGGCAATCGATAATCTGCCAACCTGTACCCACACAATAGAGTGATCTGCCAACCTGTGCCAGTGCAATTTTTGCTTCCTGCTGCAGTCTTTGCTGGCGTTCCAGTAAGCTCTCATTTTCTTGTGTTGATGCCGGCAGTGACAGCTGACCTGCCAGGATGCCAGGATCAGACAATGGCCTGTTCTTCGATGTCTTTTTTAAAAAAAGTGAAATTAGTTGTAGTCACATGGTCAGACAGTGCCCTCTCTCCATGCTTTTGCATACATACACTTATGCACATGTTTATAAGCACAGAATTGCATTATACTCACTACTTTAAGTTGAAGGTATGATGTAATATTTTAATGGGGGAGGGGAGGCAATTATAAGAAAAGGCCACCTCTAATATTAGATTTTTGATCAATATAATTTTCAAACGATGATCCCAACAAGGTACTGGCAGCGCTAGACACACCCGTATGCTGACGTATGCAACGAAGGGAGCCTACCGTACCCAAACACGTAGCAAAGAGAGAGTCGAAAGTAAGGAACATGGCAGTACCTTGTTGGGATTATCGTTTGATAATTTATAGCGCTCTGTCCTCATTTGTTCTTTATTCAATATAATTTTTGTTCAGTGATGTTACAATCAAATCAGGTCCACAAGACACAAAATATGCACATGATAGTCACTCTTGTTACTGTTAGTGATAAAAGGTAGAGGGGAATGAAAGCTTTAAAAAAATCTCACCCGCATGTCAGAGGTCCTGGATGCTTGACCTTTGACTTTCGACCCTGCCGCAGGTAACACAGCACTAAGGCTGTGGTAGCTCTGGCTGCTGCTGGCGAAAGCTGGGGCAGGGGCCGTGGCGGGGGCAGTGGCGGCCGTTGGCGTGACGTCACCATCGTCTGGCGTGACGGCAGCAGCGGCGTCGTTCATGAAGCAGATTTGCAAGTTCATGCCGCCCTGCAGACGGGCTGACAGCGATGGTTTCTTGAAGGCCCGCTCACCTCCATAATAGTCTTCGTCCGTGCCCATGGCCAGCTTGCGCCGGATCTCCTCTCTGTCTGTCTCCCGCGCCTGCAGCAGCACGTTCAGATGTTGTCATAGCAACCATACACGACCTTCCACGAGGACATTAAGATGCCCCCCACCAACCCTTCCTCAACCAACAGCAATGCTAGAAAACGAAGAATGGGGGACGATTGCGTACACCTTGCTGCAAATGTTTCAAACACGTGTAGTTAGGATTTTTTTTAAAAATCAGCAGGCTTAAAAAAATCCCATGGGCAATTTCTTTCTAATCAGACATGAATAGATGAAGTTGCATGCGAAGGGCAGAGAAACAACATATCTATAACTCTTAACAAGAGAAAGGTAAGTGGCTCCTCACAGGTGGCAACGGTGACTTTTACGAGAGTCGCCAGCAGACACAACCATCACGCAAAAGTTTCTCTAGTGTACAATTGACACCGGAGTACGTACATTTCAGATTTGTGTCAGTACTGTTATCGTCTGCTCGTCTGCCGCGTATACGAAATACAGACCAGCCACGAAAAGTCATGGTTTTAGGTCTAAATAAAAGGTTTTAAAGGTATATCAAGCATCAGAATGCACTTTCTGAATTATTTGATGCATAAAATGCCATAAATCGACACTTGAGTACGTACATTTTATGTCAGTACTGTTATCGTCTGCTCGTCTGCGATGTACACGAAATACCGAACAGCCACGAATATATATGTCGAATACCCACGAAAAGTCATGGTTTTAGGTCTAAATAGAAGGTTTTGTGTCAGTATTGAAAACTACTGTTATCGTCTGTTCGTCTGCCGTGTATACGAAATAGCGAACAGCCACAAACAGCCACGAAAAGTAATAGTTTTAGGTCTCCGGCGAAGATGCCCTAAAGACTCCTCGCGAGTCCTTGCAAGGTTTTTCCCGCGAGAGGTGCTGGGCAACACTTACGGAAGTTCTCCTCCGAGGTTTCGCGAAACCTCGCCTTAGGCAACACGCGTTAGGTCATCGATCGCCACGTTTGCCGCGGGTCGCCACCACAGCAAAGTATACAGCCAATCAGAAATCTCAAGCAGAGTAGCGATCCTTCGTCTCAACCATTCAAAATGGCTGAACACTAGGCAGACGCCTCGCCCATGCCGTGTGCTGTCAGCTCTCAGCTGATTTTGTTTCGCCATCCACTTTTGTACCCTGAGCCTTTTTATTTTTCGTTTTTGTTTGTTTTGTTTTTGCAACCTGCTGATCGCATTACTAGCAACAGCCATTGTAATAATATAAGATTGTTACAATATAACTGTTTAACACAATAATAATTATAATTGTAACAATGATTGTTAATCGTGTGAGATCGATCAAAGCGACCGAAGTCACATTGGACAGCCCCGTACCTCTTCTAGCCAAAGTAATGTGGACTTGTGGGTAAAGTTTTGCGGGCAGATTTCCACGTCTGAGGACAGAGTGCAAATTGTCATCCAAGGGCCGTGTTTTGTTTTCCGCAAAGATCGAGCGACCATCGCCACTGGTGATTGAGCCACCTTTAATAAAACACCACAAATGCGGTAAACTGGCACAGCTGTGAGGAAAATGCATGATAGCATATAGGATGAGGACAGGTCAGCAGGAGACCGGAGATTATGAAGGTGGGAGCAAGGAAAAGAGGCGGGGTTGTCTTACAGGGATTGAGGAGTGGGTGAGGAGTGCACTTTTCAGCGACATTCTGAGACAAACGCACTATCCCGTTAACTTGCTCCTCAGACAGTACCCACTTCTAGCTAGAAGTCGGAGTCATTACAAACGATGCATTCAAACTCCATGCGCTGCTCGCAACAAATTTTTTTAAAAAGCATCTTTAAGACATCACGATTTGGCAGAATCCTTGTTAATACTGTCCACTAACATGTATATCTGTTTCTGTGCTTTCAACTTTTTTTTTTTTTGCTATATACTTCCAGTACAGGTGAACGTTGTTCTATAATGCTTGCTTTGTGCCATTCTTTTGTCTATTGACTTCTCACCGTATCCGTCTAATGCGACACCAGTCTCTCTCCTATTATTACTGTGACAGCCCGCAGCACAGCAGTCCCGTGCTTCCTACCGATACAGAGGGTTGTGGGTTCCGATCCCATGTCTGGTGCTTGTACTTACTCTGCATGTGCCACCCGTCTACAGGACTGGCCGTTGGGGGGTGGGGGCTCCGGTTTCCTGCACCTTCCTTGTCCCCTTTCCCCAGCACACTCTTCGTCACCACCCCGTCCCCTCCTTCCTCGTAAAAACTTGATGATAAGTCAATAATCAACCGTTTTCTGCCTCCCTCTCACCTTCTCCCTCGTAAAAATTTGATTATAAGTCAATAATCAACCGTTTTCTGCCTCCCTCTCTACCTTGTACTTACTGTCAAACAGTCTGATAAGTAGAAATGGCCATCGAATTCATGTAGGGATTTTTTTTTGGGGGGGGGGGACAGGACTTCAAAATGTTCAAAACATCTTTTTCAGTCATAAGGGTGGGGGATATCTAAACCCTTCTCTTATATACGTTCATCGGTGTCCATTATCTGGTGTCCACAGACCAGTTGAGAACAATCCTAGGTGTCTCATGTGCCCGCTATGGCGCAGTTCGTGTAGTCGGCTAGTCGCTCCCAGTTTCAAGAGCTAAAACTGATGTCATCATGTGGACTGATCAGCTAACTCGCCACGCGTCAAAGACACCAAAGGACAGATCTGTGCGCCAGAGCGAGGCTGTCGTCAGCATCATACTGTCATGGCATAACGACATATGGGACGTAAGAACAACCTTGCACATAAACTGCCGGTGTATCTATTGTTTTTCCTGTGGTCGGGCTCGCCCCACACAACCCAAAGCTGAGAATATGCCGCTAAAAGAAGCTTACATTGCGGCCCAAGACGTTCCTAACGTGACAGCTACATCCGTTCAGCGATGTTCCTCCCACCTCCCAAGCCCACTCCCACTAAGAAAAAGAAAAGTGGAGGGGGGGGGGCGCGAAAATGCTAAGAACGGAAAAGGACGGCAGAAAATCTTTAGGGGAAGGAGACGAATAGAAAGGGTACATGCCGATGACAGATCGGCGCTGTGTTCTTGCCGCGGCTCCATGACACGAACATGCAGCGCTTGTGAGGACTGCAGCGATGCCAATGCAAATCTTCCTGGCATCTGTGCTTGACGGCCCCTGCCTATGCGCATGGCCCGCGGATTTCACGCTCCAGCATGACCGTTTTGCTGCCCCTCTGCATGCAAAATCGACTGACTCCCTCTCGCAGTGCACGGTTGTCATGCAGAGAGGCGGGCTCTTCGGACTCAAGGATCGCCAGTGAAACTAGATACCAACAGAGCTCCTACATTTGAAGACATGGTCTATGACGTCCTTATGATTAGTGTCGCCGTTTTAAAATGCCTTTGTAAATTCAACAGGCATATCCACTCCCTGCTCGCCGGGCTACAATCACACAGAGCTGCGCGGCTGTTTATCTCTATCGCTTCCAGTTAAGCACGAATGCAGCCAGCACCAGTCCACATGTCACAATAATATCGTCATTATTACATGCACAGAAGTTTTCCTTACGCGGTACAACATATTTCAAGTGGCTGCAGAAGAAGTTAACAGAATGACAAAACATAAACAGATGGATATACGAAAGCACCTATGGAAAGAAAGTACAGCTGCTTATAGACAAAATGAAGTTACCGCACTTCATCCTGTTAATATTCACTTTTCCTGTACTGTTTTGCAAACGATTAATAGGGATGTATAGTAGCAG
This sequence comes from Lanistes nyassanus, assembly GCA_004794575.1. NCBI lineage: Eukaryota > Metazoa > Mollusca > Gastropoda > Architaenioglossa > Ampullariidae > Lanistes > Lanistes nyassanus. The sequence goes on from SMGT01013571.1 coordinate 176,570, forward strand.
CTGGCACAGACAGCTTCCTATGAACAACACACAAAGGAACTCGATGGCGAGTTTTCGCTGTCTTTACTTCATTGTTATTCTAAGCACATCATATACAAGGACTTATGCCTCTGGTGTCGTTTCAATTTAATTTGGTATGCCCCATATCGGGTAGAACCATACTCTGGCCATGAACAAGTGAAATCCAAAGAAGATGCACAGAAACAGAGAGCAGAGTGCGCGTTTGTACGGGGGGGGGGGGAACTAAAACAAAAAAGGGTCAAGGGTGGAGGTGAGAGGTTATTGGCATACATTTACAGACTGCACCGTCAACACAAATATTTGAACTTTTGTATATTTGAATACTTATGCTTTATTTGCTCAGCTTGTCTAATTGATTGTATTAAAATGAATGAGGAACTCCCCAAATGACAGCAGAATGGTGAACAGCTACAAGAGTAATTCGTGCTTGACAACCAAATTAATTTTATATGCAATAAAATTCACTCTCGTTATCTCAAAATCCACCCTAGCCAGCCAATCCCCAAATCTAGCTGATTGTGCAACACTGATTACCTAACTACCTCCCTTGTGATGGTCTGAACTCTTCGCTCTGTCGCTCATGCAGTTTGGTCTGCTTCCAGAAACACACAATCAAGACAGAAGGTGCGATGGCTTCGGCCATTAGTTACACGTTGCCAGCAGCACGGTGTAGATCCAATCCTAAATAAACACCCTGCTCTCAGGACGGAACCAGAGGACGGAGAAAGACGGAAAGGACCCGGGGAGTGGGAGTGGCAAGAGTGAGTGCTGGAACTTCGATCGCCAGACGGCGCCCCAGGCTTGTGAGACAATGACAGTGCTCTGGCCCCGATCACGCTAGGCTTGCCGGGAAAAAACCCTTTGTATGGCCTGAACAGAGAGAACTCGCAGAAAATGTTTGGACTGCACTTAATGAAACAGGTCACTTCGCATGCTCTCCGGCACACACGGACAGACACACGCAGGCCAGAAAACTTCAGTAAAGGGGCCCGCTGGTGGCCCCCAAACACACCGAGCTGCTTAGCATCGCGTTCTCCACCTCCCCATCCAGCCACAATCGCACGAAAACGTGTCACTTATTTAATAAGTGGGAATGAAGTCCAGCGCTCTTCACTGCAACCACTCTTCTATCCGTCCAGCCCCTAAGAGTTATGGTAATTGATGTCCCCGTAATTGCTATAATGAGCCAGAATGTCAATCATGTGATCTTCATGTCGTTGAAGATTCATGCGATTTTCTCTTATTATGCCCGAGATATGCAGTTATACGCAGCACACTTATTGCAATTTACAATTTAAAGTTTAAAGTTATCATTTAAAGTGAAGTAGAAATCTTAGCGGGTAGCTAGGGCTTATAGTCGCTGTTTATATAACAAAGTCTAAACAGAGAAATTTGGTTGTTTGATGCGCCATTTGTTTTGCATTTATTATGGTTTGTGTTCACACCATATGTATTGTTGGTTGTGTATGAATTGTTGTTCACATGGTCCAGATAGCATGAAAAACTGAATAACCACCACTACTATTACACAGACAGTGCAAGACAGTTGTGCGCATGCGTTTTTTTATAAAAAAAATTCTGATGCTCCTCTCTCGCACGCTCTCTTTTTCTTTGCTTGCAAACGCACAAGAAAAAGAGACCGCACCATAAGCACACACACACACACACACACACACACACGCACACACACGTACAAACACACACACACAAACACACACACAAACACACACACACACACACAAAATGCCGGCACTGTAACAGAGGTGAGGTAGAAGACCTGTCCCCCTTTTTTGTCTTCTCTAAAGTCACCCCTGGGAGAGACATTTATTCCCCCATTTTATAGTCGATACCCATCTGAAACCCATGTCCAGATATTGTGTCAACATCTAAAAGGAAAGCAAACACTTAAGTTAGCCGATACTTTGCTGAATGTTTGAAGATAAATTGATACAGCCGTAAAAACAACAGCCCCTTATCGACGGAACGAACCCAAACCCCAATGTGAACGTGGATTACTTCCCTTGTAAAATATGATATTCCTATGGGCAATATAAACTACATAAACTGAATAAACATATTATATGCATGGTGTATGTTGTACACACCCATGTCCATATATATACTTGTTACCTCCAACGTCCATCGTCTAACTGAAGCTTACTAGTCAACAGAGTTCTCTTGAAGTTGATTACTGTAAGCTGATCTAATGTTCTGCAATTGGGTCTTTATTTACTGTTGCTCACCACGGATTCCTGTGGGCCATCAGACTGTCAACAGTCTTTGCAAACCCACTTCTGGTCCGTTCTGTTCTTTCCGATACACGAGACTGTGCGTTTGTCACATGTCACCCTAGGCTATTACCTGTCACTCCTAGGTAAGCCTTTTAGCTCCTCCCTTTGTAAGCTAGTAGGGGAAAGATACGTCATCACTAGGCTGACCGCTCCACCCACAATCGACACCTGGGTGTACGGGCATTGGCCAGGTTAATCATTCTGCTCTCCCTAGTCTGGCTAGAACCGGTTTACTTGAGGGTAGTGCGTCAGAACGCTTACTACATAAGGAGGATACACAGAGAGGGAGGAGAGGGGAGACACAGAGAGGATACACAGAGAGGGAGGAGAGAGCGAGACACACAGGGAGAGACACTCGGATGGAGTGTTAACGTAGCAAGACGACAAGTAGCGGACACGTGTAAACCCACTGACCTCTGCCCTTGCCATTTTAGCCAGAGACGTGAAAAGAGCCAAGGACTTCAGCATCTCACGCAGGTACCCGGGGTGTATTCTGCCGACTACTAGACAAAGTAGTAAGTGACTGGTAGTGCCTTGTAGGACTGCTCTTGCCATAGATTATCTTGGAGTCGGGGACTCGCGTTGATAAGATAGATGGTTTTATCCTGCCGGAGACAGGAGACGTCATAAGCTAGTTGCCGGGCACGTACGCCAAGGGGGGTACAGAGAGGTAGTGTTGGTTGTACAGTGTCATAACTTCTTGTCGGTCGTTGAATAGTTGTTGGTACGGTAGTGACCAGAGTTGGTGCTCTGTAACGGTCGCTTCTCGTATCTGTGTACTGCGGTAAAATAGTGACCAGAGTCGGTACTATGTTGTCAGTCACGTGTCGCATTGGTGTATTGCAGTAAAGCTGTTGGTACGGTAGTGACCAGAGTCGGTGCTCTGTAACGGTCGCTTCTCGTATCTGTGTTCTGCGGAAAAGTAGTGTTTTCAATAGTGACAAGAGTCGGTGCTCTTTGGTGGTCACTTATTGATTCAGTTTGATAGCTTTGTTATTGTGTATCGCAGAAGTTGTTGTTGCAGTGGTGACAAGAGTAGGAGCTCTATTGTCGGTCACTTATTGTACGTGTGTATTGAGCAGGATCATAGGCCGGTTTGGCAGTTTGGTTTCCCTCTTGCATTGATTTGATTATTTCCTTTGTCTGTTGCACGTGGTATGACGTCATCAGGCAGCGTCTTACCCTAGACACGAGCACGGTGATTCTTTGTAAATACTTTGTAGATATTTGATGTTGTCGAGCCAGTTAGTGTTTTGAAATATATGCTGAATAACAGTTCGCTGCAGTTGAGTGTTTTACGAGGGTGGGGGCTCTTGAGCTAGTAGTGTTTTGCCTGTGAGAGACTGAGCGAACGTGTCGAAGTATGAGAATCTTTTCCCTCGGAAGATTGCTCTAGTTGTTCACATTATTTCACAGCATCGTCACCCTTTGGTTTAGAAACCACTGACCTAAAGCAGAAAAGGTTTTTGGTGACGATTGCTAAATTAAATCTACGTTTACAAGATCGCCATAAACAAGTTGTCCAGTAATTCTGGATAAGTCGAGTCCAATAAGATAAGGTACCCGCCCGCCGTGACAGCGTTCACACGTGGTATTAATGCCCGGGGGGGGGGGGG
>SMGT01013571.1:186735-207024 GCA_004794575.1 Lanistes nyassanus
TTCAAGCCCCATTCCACATGGCTAGTCTTATTTCACGCGCATGTCTCGTGCAAGACACCACGTGGAATCCCGTGACAGATAAAGTGACTATCGATCTGCCACAGGGCACGCGCTTGGCCTGTCCTCCACGTTCTTCATTCAATGGCTAGGCTCGCTGACCTGCCACAAGACGTTCTTCTGAATTAAGGCGTTATCGCACGGCCAGTCCCACTCAAACATAGCCATGCAGCGTTCATTGCTGGTCCACGCCATGGGCCACACGCGCATTAAAAAAAACAATCACAATAATAACGCGTTGCTTTGAGCGGCAAAAGGCGCACGTTATTTTTCTTTTTTTAAGCCAGAAAGGTTTTCTAGTTTCAGCCCACTCGGAAATTCTCTGATGGTCCATTGTTTATTGATCTAACAGGCCAACGGTACACAGAACGCTGATCATGTGTGGTCATGTGACCGTTCGCTGGCCGGAGAATGGCACTTATCTGTCTAGAATACAGCAGTCTAAACGTGGATCTGTTCGTGTGTCGCAGCCTTTACTGAAAGCCATGTTCATCACTCTAGTAGTCTGGGATGGGTAGCCCCCTGTGAGATATTATGCCTCTCTGCTGATGTGAGATCACCTCCTACACTTACCCTTCTCCTGCAAATGAAGACCTAGTGCGCTAGAAATATAGTTCCATCAGCCAAAGACCCACCACCTCCACAAACCCAAAACTGGTCTTCTGGAACAGTTCAATCAGCACAATCCCTCCCCTTATTCGACCAATTTACAGTTTTTTAAAGCTCTTTGTCCAGATACACGCGTGACAGTAAACAGCTTCGCCCACACCATTAATTAAGAGACTTGCTGTCACGTTGAATATGACAGCATCCTGCTGTGTGTTTCCGGACACGAACTATGGTTGAGGATAAGACACCAGGCTTGTCGCCTGGAGCCGGAAGTTAGCTCAAACTTCGAGCTCAAGTTGACAGCTAAATTGTTTTATCATTTTCGGACTGATAAACGTTTAATCGTAGCCTAGATCCGAACAACAGTGCTGAGGTAGTCAATCAAAAAGGCAAACCGCATTGAAAGCCTGTGTATGCAGGGCTAGAAATAGCTTTTCTAGAACTGGTTCACGCTAAGCCACTATTCTGAGACAAACTAACCTTGACTGCTAGCCGAGATCCCAATGTCTACAGAGACAACTACGTTTGCCGAGACGTCCGTTATTTACACAGACTCCGCTGCAGACCTGCCGCAGGCGAAATCGATTACTGTATTGTACTCCTTGCAAATGCCCCTCTTCAGTCCGGCAGTGCTTCTATCATGGCATCAGCAAAGCCTTCTATTGTTTGATGAGACCAGCACTTGAGGGCAGTTCACATACTTCTGGTCCACCATCTAATTTTCATTCCTCTCCTCCATTTTTTAAAAACTTTTATCAGGGTGGAGATAGTGGAGGGGATATGGTTGGGGTTAGAATTTAGGTACCGACTTGTTTACATTACCAAGAACGGGACGGTACAGTATTCTGTACTGTGCTAGTGTACTTATATAACTGCTACTGTAGTAGCCTACTATGGTGCATTGCTTAGTAATTCTAGTACTATTGTGTAGTCACTAAAGTACTAGTAAAGTAAAAGTACATGATTTTGTACATTATGTACGTTGTCTATTGCCGATAGTTTCTCGCAAACTTTCTGCAACGGTCTGACTTTTTGGATTATGGGTGAACCATTCGTGACGTATGAGCTATTTCCTAAGCGTTTCCATTGGCTAGGAGTCTAGGTCCCCTAATCTATCTTAATCTAGTTGGGAAAAATAATTCTGCGCAACGTACAGAACTTGTGGTGACAATCTCGCTTTCTGGATCCTAGACAGATCCTTTCTGAGTCCTGTCTTGTCGTGCTTAATGGAGATTGTCTTACTTGTGTCTTACGTGATATACCTGCCCGTTTTAATTCCCGAGTTCTTAAGGATGCGTTCTCCACAAGGTCAGGGTCTGGAAATAAATGTTATTTGCAGTGCTAACTTGCTGGCAATTTTGCTGGCATAACGAAAACCTAACCCACGCCTACGTCGTGCCACTGAACAGGCTATGGGTGGGGGTTGTCCTACAGAATCCCTCTTCCCATCCTCATCATCACCCTACCACGGCCACTAGTCCCACAACATATTATCATCACGCTTTCATTTGCATTCTGATCGAAACCTACATAGGTTTGCCATTCTTCGTCTGCCATATAATCTATATCGTCTGCGCTCTGAAATGATCGAAAGCTGCATGCCAGCCAGTCTTCGTTTAAGCTTTGAATTTTGAGAAGGCTGCAGGCAAGATGTCAAAAGGCAGGCATCATTATCTAGATTAGCGCAGAGAATATTCGAACCTCGCGAAAATAATTCACACTGTTATTCAGGCTGACATAGCCAGGCCACGCACACAGTGGAGTGATTCTGAAGGATGGATGGGCGCAGGCTGCGGTCAATAACCTACGTGGGCCTCCAGAGAGTTGCTCCCGCCTAATGTCTAGCAACAGGAACCTCTTATATCGCTTACCTCCCTTTATGAAAGGAATCTGGCCTGCACTAACCCGAGGGTGACATAAATTCAGTTCGTTGCGATGGGAGGAATCTTGACGATACCACGATGACGCTATCACACCCTACAAAAGAAACCAAAGTTTCCCCTTTTCCTTGTTGTTGATGTTGTTGATGTTGATGATGTTGATGATGATGATGATTTTGTTAGCAGCGGTTCTACCCAATGAATATACTGCACCAATCATGCTGCACGATCTAAAACTTTCTATGTAAAATGTTTACATGCCGCAAAGACGATTCCAGTGACGCTGTAGGGAGTTCGCATACACAAAAACCTTCGATTCGCTCCATGGATGTTTGTAACTTCTCATCGTACATAAAGGTTCGCATACAATTCAGAGGCTGAAGAAGCCTCACGAGCACTGTTATGTCAGGAAGGGCAGATACAAACGCTTATGCAACCCAGTCCAGGTGCAGAACACTGGCCTTATGGGCAAAGAGCTTTGCATGCTGGGAATGCAAAAGAAGGGTCAACATATTAATAACGCGCAATCCTCCTTACTTAATTCCACTCCCCGGTTCGCGGTGCACATTTCCTCATTTTAAAAGCAATGACTTGATTTTAGCCACAGAGTTTCGGCTTGGCGCCATTCAAAATGGCTGCATGACAACGACAGACAACGGGCTCGCAAACGATAAGCATTGTCTTCTCTTGCTTTGTCTTCCTTAACGGAACCCTTCCCCACTCCATGACAACTTGATAATCCTCAAGTTCAAGACGGCCGCCTACCTACAATAGCGCCGCCTAGCTACATTAGCAGCACCTAATGAACACCTCTGTTGCAGGTCTCTTCCGTCTTTCTGAATTAGGCTGTTGATTTAAACCAACGCCAACACTTGATATTTCCCTCTGTCCATTCTTTCGTGGCCAAAATACATGAAGGATTCTTAGATCGATAAAAAAACTAAATCAGCCCATGACTGCCTTCTTCCGGCTCTACAAAAAACAGCGGCTTTCTGAAGCAAAACGGCCCCCTCCGGAGGCAGCTGTGGGAGGAGCTAACATCGCCATCAAGCGCCTACACATTTTCTGTCTACTAGGTGGTGCTGCACATCGCCTGTCCCTGTCCTCGGAGCTGCCGAGTGTCTGGTGTGTTCAACAGAGGCTAGACCTTTCCGCACCGACGGTCCCAACCTAGGGGAAGTTGGTAAGGAAAGGGTGTAAGACTTGAAAGACAGCGACCAAAGGATTGTCTAAGCACTGCTTCCTACAGGAGTCTCCTGGTGGTGCTGAATCTGCCAGTGTGAGCACTTCTATCGGAGAGTGTCTGGATTTGATCACGCGCAGTCGTCAAAGAGTCCCTCCCCGCGGCTGTGACCATCGCCATATAGCCACCGCAAAGAAGTGGGTCACGACATCGATATCACCGGCCAAACGAGGCGCGTGGGCTCATGAATATGCAAAGTACTCTTCAGAGGGACATCTCACGATGCTCTCCCTAACGATTCTGCGCTTCCACACAGCTCGTGCCGCCAGCAGCCCTCTGCCGACTTTAATTATATTCAGATCCGATCTCGGTTGGTTACGGCCTTCCATACATTCAGCTGTTTATACCACCGCACCATGCGCCTTTGAAATTTATGGGCACTTTTACGAACTGAGCAAGATGCAAACGCTAATTCAGGGTAGCATATAACCTGGAATGAATCCACATCTGGCCTGCAATCCACATCCGATCTTTAAACAGCAATGACTCAAACAAGCCAGCAGACTATTTACCCCCGATGTAAGGGAATGTTATCGACTGGACTAATCAGCAGCTGGTTCAAAGACTTTATTTCCAACCCAGGTCACGTAAGACAAGAATGACCACAAAAATGCGAAATGAAATTGTACAGATTTCAGGATCTCGAGGACACTTTGTACACAGTACCACCAGTATATACGCTCTTAGACATTTTGATAATACCGCCCAGCTTTGTCGGCAATCTTCAACTCTACGAAACGCGCCAACTGTAACTTCACAGATTTACTGGAGGTTGGCACTGCGTGTAGTCAAAACAAACATGAAGTAGAACCATCCCGGACAATGTAAACCCGAAGACAGCGCGCTATCTGCCCTCTCCAAATCCCAACAATAGCGTCATTTTGTATTTGCTGCTGCTGTGACTGACCATTATAATACAGCTGCAAGATCTTAATTTTCGAAAGTCAGACTATCCGGAAATTGCCATAAACCTATGGCGGCCAACATGCAGGTCCCTACAGTGGTCAGTATAGTTACAGTTCTTTCCCTCGGTAATTCCTCTGTGACTATCATTTTTTCCTAAATTTACAGAACTGGTACAGGAACGACTTTCTTCTGAAGCCTATCGTGCGTGCAGCTGTACAGAAAATGCATACAGTTTTTTTAAATCTCCCTTCAACCGAAATACACAGACTCTCAACACGGCCAGGTTTCTCCCCTCCTCGATCACTGTTCCCTCTCCTAAAGCACAACACCCCCCTCCTCCCCCACCTTCCTCCCACGTTGGTCAAGATCGAAGCGGACAAGACACGATCGAAGCGATTGGCCGTGCTCGCGTGTCTGGCTCGCTCCCAGTCAAGTCTCGCGGCGCAGCAAAACCATTCAAAAGCTCGAAGCAAGTGAACTGGAAAACGGTGGACCCAGCGGGGTATGCGGCCTGAAAGCTCATACATAATGAACTACACTGCTGACGTATTTTGTGCGTGGTCCCAGGGGATGGTCTGGAAATCTTTGAAAACTTGCTGCAGCGGGTGAACGGGTCGTTAAGCTGACAGACGCCTGCTGTTTCACTGCTCACGCAGCATATACGCGTTTTCTCTGTAAGTGAAAGCATGTTTTCGTACAATGTTTGGGCTACTTATGTGTTTCCTTGTTATGGCAGTGCTTCAGTGTGTATGCGCGCGCGCGTGTGTTGGGGGGTGAAGGTGGGACGGAGGAAAAAGATGCATGGGAAGGTTGACAAACGGACGGACGGACAGACAGACAGACAGACAGGCAGACAGGCAGACAGACTACAACATTTAAACACTTTTTGCCAGCCGGTGTAAGGACAGTGATTCTCAAAACAAAACAAAAAAACAAAACAAAAAAAACCAAGCCTACAGTAAAGGGTACTACAGATAAGCACTTTCATTCGCAGTCCTAATTCAGGCTGTCCAAACAAAAAATATGGCTAACTTCGCTCGTCACTGCATTCACCTATTTGGAATATTGAAGCCTGAACTTGAAATTTCTTTTGCGTTTTAGCCTAAATAAAGAGTGACAACCAATCAGCGCCACAAGCAGGCATTACAATGAAACATGGCACATGATTTATGTTTGTGTTTGTTTTTGAAGTCTCTCTCTTTCTCAAGGCAAGTTCTGGAACTTTCTTCAAGAAGAAAGCAAGCAAAAGATTCTATCGTCTTCAAGGACCACTGATTTGCGTAGATCATTTGCATTAAGAAGGGAAATACAAGGACACTATCGGGCTCCTGTTAGCGTCACTTTCATGTTTTCGAAGTTCGTTTATCGCCTTTTTTCCAACTGCCGTAAGCGAAAACAAGATAGTATTACCAGGGACACTATACACTAAGTGTATAGTGTCCACCAGGGACACTATACACTAAGTGTATAGTGTCCCTGGTATTACCACTAGCAAAGCTTCGGCTTGCTGAGCGAGCTATCTTGGTCTTGTCGTGGCAGGCACGTGATTGTGCCGCGTGAAACGGCCCTTGCAAAATGTCATGTGATCAGGTTTCTGGAATTGGAGACGTCTAAACACATTTTACAGACAACCAGAGACGACCTCTGTTCTTCTGTTGGATTCCCTAGACTAACAGCACGCGATTGCCAATCCTTGCCAGTTTCACAGGAACGTGCGGCGTACATCTTGACGTTATTTAACAGCCAGTAAATCTGCGTTTTTTTCCTTTCTTCCCTTTTTCTAGTGATGGAGGATTTGGGCCGGGAAAGGAAAGCGGGCGATGCACGCGTCAAAAACGAGAAGAAACAGCAGCCACAGGTGTCGGCGGACTGCATGCGTCACGATGACGCCAGCAAAAACATTACCACAATTGTAAGCGTGGGAGTCGATGAGCTGGATGAGGAAAAGCTGCGTGAGAGCAGACTCAAACACATTAAGACCCGACAGCATTAACCTCCCCGTCCTAGATTGGACGCCATAAAACGCTCGCGGAAGACAATCGACATCCAACCTGTCAGCAGAATTTTTTTTAAAAAGTAAAAGCATCTTTTAGGAAAAAATCTTCAGCACCATATAGACGTCAGGAGTTCAAGTCTTCGGCATCAAAATCTGTTAGAAAGACCGCATCTGCTCATAGGACGTTCCAGTAGACCTTGCTCAATACAGGCAGCAAGCATAGAGCGCCAACCCAGGGTTGGTTACTTCACCGCTCGTGTTTCCTCTCCTTTCGTAAAAGTGCACATAAAATACACACGGCGACCAGAGGGGCAGATACACTCAAGCAATCCAAGCCAGATTTGATGAACTTCTTCATTTATGGGCTAAATTCATCAAAATATGCACACGTCCTTTGGAGTAATAGCCCTGATTGATTCAGGCAAAATGATAGTTTAGACAGTTTAGACATTCTGGAACAGTAGGAACGCCGTGAACCCACTTAGAACGAGTTCACATGCACGTTTCTCCCCGAGAAAAAGCGATCCCGAATGTCAGATTTAAATCTCCTGCACAGGTCTTCGCGTGCAAAAAAGATGGTCCGCCTGCGCGCGATATTTCTTTCCCACATCTACTTTAAAGGTTAACCTCAGATGACAGAAACTGATGAGTACCATCCGGGAAAGGGTACTGACAGAGCTAGACTTAGCAGCGGAACTTCTTATAGTTACACGGAGCAAAACAGGCTGTGGTATTCGGTAGCCGAGCGGTGAAGACGTTAGTGTCGCAGCTGACAGATAACTGGTTGTATACCTATAGCAGCTTTCTGGGTGGTGTTAGGGCTCATGATTAGGTAGAGGCTTGTGTTTGCATTTAAAGTCGAAGCCTTCGTCTTCGCGCTAAACAAGACGATTACATTCCGATTCAAGATGGCCAGAAGGACTGATGAAACGAGACACATTCCGTGATGGGGGAGGGTGATGGGTGGTTATAGTAAAATAAAGATTGGCAGTCGCTAAACATGTCCTCGAGGCCGTACAGATGGACGTACACTACTATCCACCGATGCCTGGGGGAAGGGTGGGGGAGAAGGTTCCATTTCGGTCATCCACTGCAATGCGTTCCACGAAACCATACTTCATCCTATCGATGTCATCGCTTAGTTCGTTAGGTTTATCAGGTCATTTACAGGGCTGACGGCATGGAAAGTGACAGGAAATGAACTGCCGATCGACCGGAAGGGAAGGCAGGAGGGAGAGCAGGAGGGCAAAATGAAGAACAGTAATAAAATGATCATCGTATATACAAGATCAGTAGACACAGCTCCCGCTAGGATAGACACAACAGTCATCAGCAGCAGTGCACAAAACAACACCCCCCTCCCCACACGCCCTATCCACACAGACAAAATGCTTGGAGTGATTACCCTGCACATGCCTACCCACACTCAAATGCATGCGCGCATGTGTATCTTTACAAACATCCCCAGCCACCCCCAGCCCAAAAACGTGCGCTTGAACAGGACGTCAGTCATACATTCAAGCGTTCATCACATTACCAGGCAAAACAAAGACCGAAAGACAAGTTGTTCGCATTTTGGGCATTGCCCAGAAGTGTTGCCTACCTTCACCCGCCTTTTTGTTGTCCGTGATGACACCCTTGGCGGTAAGAATTTCTCGCGCTGACATTCTTTGTGAACGCAGAATTCGCGGTCAGAAAAATCTAGGTCAAGGTCGGCAAGGTCATCTGGATCCATTTTTTCTCGCAATAATTAAAAGGATTAAAAAGGTTAAATTAAAAAAAACATATGTAGACCAGATCGACTCCAAAAGAGAAGGTTACCCCGATTTCTCGAGACTTCACGACAGCGGCGTTCTGAGAACGAAAGAAAGCTGAACGTCCTCAACACAAGTTTCACATTATTACTGTCGCACCATATCCACGTTTTGAACAGAATTTCTACGAAATCTGAAGGATATTCTGACACCGTCCGTACAGTCGACGTTCTGAGAACACTCAACAATTGTGTAATACGCTGTTACACCCGAATCCAGATTCAGACTAAATGCTGACAGTCGTTGCCCTGACAAAAAAACAATCTCTTGACGCAAGCACGTTTCACAGTTTGCACAATTTACTCACCAAGCCAAAAATTCACATGTACACGCAACCAGCACTCATCCTGAGCGCATAACGTTGTGGAATAGCAACTTTTCAGGCTATTCATATCAGCATTTTATTTAAAGTCTAGAAATCTTTCATACAACGAAATCCAGACCATCCTAACAGGACAGTTATCCAGGTTTAGTGACAACTGACTGTCACATGTACTGCACGGCCTGTCCTGCTGCTACTGCACGGATCGCTTAGAATGTGCGTGAATTGTGAACGTAAACGAAAGAACACGGGGATACGAAAAATGCTACCTGATTTTATCTCGATTATCGCGGAGCATGTCCGCAGTTGTTGGGGCCCGCTCTACAAGCGAATCTTGTGTCAGCAAGTCAGTATACCTTGCAGCCAGACCATATGTCGTGACCACAGGAGGCTGAAAATACGCCTGATAACTGTCACTTAGCGACAATAGTCGACTTTCGAGATATCTGTCAATAACAAGCAAACAGTATTTACCACCATCGCCCGTTCGCTAAGGTAAAATACGGTTTAGTCAATTGTATTTCCACTCTATTCAATCCCATCTCAACCTAATCACAGAACATTCTCACACTTTTGTGTCCATGTTGTCGCAGTCACATCGCGCAAGCGTCATTATTTGCCAGCTGCTTACATAGACAATGTGATCTGATATTCAGTTTGCTATTATCACAGTCCTTTTTTAACTGGGGGCGAGCGGGTTAGGGAAAGATAAATATCCACATGGACGCCTTCCTCCTGAAGAAATAATTGTTATCCTTGTTAACAAAAACCCCGGCTCTTGTGCTTAATTAAAGCTGTTGTGCAAAAGCGGAACAGAGCTAATTTTCTGATTTTGTCTAGCAATTCTGCAAAGGTAAATAAAGAGAGAGAAGAAATTTAATTGCATATCATAACCTAACTTGAACACACCAGATTCCGTTCATTGAAGCAATCAAGCGTCTTGCACTCGATCTGATGACTGTCGGGATCAAGCATTACATGCATTTATATGACAGCGCTGGGCTGGAGAGTTCAGTGAATGCACCAGGGTGTGTGCGTCTGTAAATTCCGACTATAGCGTCTGTCTCGTACGCTGCAGAAATACAAAAGTATGGTTCTTCCATTGACATGACCGTAACTTTATTTCATTTCACTTTTCTCCTGCATCTTTTCCTTCAGCGGCTAGAGCCCTTTTGTGGCCTAACGGCTAAGGTGTCCATTTCTGAGGCGGGAGGTCGGTGGTTCACGACCTGGCCGAGTCATAGCTAAGACTTAATGGCTATCTACCAGCTGCCCTGCCAGACGCCTGGTACTATAGGGAGCAGTACTAGGACTGGTTGGCCCTGTCTCAGTATAATGTGACTTGGTGAGACTGAAACCCGTGTTGCGACAGCAGTCCCACATGCGGCAGCACGTGAACTTTGTCTAAGCAACACCGTCCTGATATGCACCTCGTCAGCAGCCAATGGAACCCACCTGTTTTTAGCGTCGAGCATGCACGTTCACACGTACGTACGACAGCAGGCATGCATACGCCCAGCCGCATGCGTAGGCATATACATTATATTTAATAAAAAATGAAATGTCGCGTTTGGATTGCAAATGATCATCAATGATGCAAGCACTGCTCACGTTGTTCGTTTTCTAAGTCCACTAACTATATTGATTCTGCGACGTTATAAACACTGCACCTGACAGTTAAAGGGACGTAAATCCACACAAAGGCGCCTGACGCTCGGCGCCAGAGTGGCCTTCTCTGGACAGGCTGTTTATCGACCTTTGGTGCAACAGAAATGTGTACTTGATTTTTTAAAATGGATGTGGTGGTACGGTGGAACCGACCATGGACACAATATCAGGGCCGCACACAAAATAAAATAAAACTGCGGCTGACGGGAGAAAGTAAGGGTGAAATTTCACTGGACGCTGTGACGCTGCACATTTCTTGGACGGGAGTGAGTACGTGGGAGAAAATGGGGAAAAATGGGGGGAAATGGGAGAAAAGAGGGCGAAGAGGAAACAAAAAATAATATACGCTCCTCTGTTTTCTTTCTTCCTTCCAGGATTATTGATTATTTTAAAATATTCATACAGATAAAAAAAAAACAGTCTCACAATCTCTCCACTCAGAGCACAAGGGGATATTCTCACTCATGTGAACGTTTACGTGTTGACGTTATTTTAAGTCATTCTCAAATATCGCCAAACTGATTTGCGACGATCAAAGACGTCAGAAATAGGACAATGATTCTGTGTTACTTCAACAGATCTGTGTAATCGTACACAGCGCACAGAACAGATGAAAATATTTTGCATGGACAACAGCGCCCAAAGAACGAAAGAAACAACCAAGGAAAGAAGGCAGAAAACATTTTTTTTCCACTCAGATGCTAAAACTTTCAAACGGCAAGTTGCAGTGAATAAATCAAAAGCAGACTAGTGACTGTTGCATGCTCGGTAAATGAATCGAAACCCCATATTTCTTTTGCAGAATGGTCGGCTGAAGGTAGTGCACGAGCAGTGAAGAACATTTTAACGTGAAAAATAGGATGAAAACTATGGGGTGGGTGAGGGCTCAGGGAGAGACTGATGGTGGGGGGGGGATGGAGAAGAGAGAAGAGGGAGGGGGGCAATGACTTCCGAACACTTTGTAGGAAGGACGGGAAAGATTACAACAGCAGGCGTGCATAATGAACAGCGCTCACCTCCTGTCGGTTGCGTTCCTCCTGTGCGGCCAGCTGCAGCTGTTGCTCAAGCAGTTCCCAGTTCATGGCTGGCACGCTGGACTCCATGGTGAAAACCTCAAAGTCCCCGTCCAACGGCTGTGACAACGGCCGCTCGGGCATGTCCGCCGCCACCCTCACCTCGCGCTGCGGCGTGCCCTGGTGGCTGTTCCGCTTGGCGCTCGCCTCCCTGCGGCCAGCACCCCCACGCCTTCCCGAGTGGTCTCTCCTCACCACCACCACCGACTCCCCTCCTCGTGCGTCCGGCGAAACACTTCGTCTGCCCGCACAGTTACCTCCCTTGTCAACATCCGGGAGACGAGGGTCCAATTTCTGAGCGTCAGCCATGTCGGAAGAGTTGTCGTCCTCGTCCAGACACTGATCGGCTTCCGACAGGCTGTTCCGCTTGCCGACGCTGGTCCTGCCGCTGGTCACGTGACTCTGACTCAGGTGAAAGTCTATGGGGCAGGCATCGGCGTTGATCTTCTTCAGCTCCGCGAACTCCTGCGCCAAGCTCAAGAAGTTGAACTTTCGCACGCGCCGGGTGTATTCCTCGTCAGACTCTCCGGCCTGCCGCTCCACAGCGTACGCAGCAAGGTCCACGCCCTGCTGTCCAGCCGCGCCGCTGCCGCTCGCCGCTGTTCTGCCGCGCCACCGCAAGAAGGGCGAGTCGGTGTTCCTACGCAATTCCTCCCTGTCAATCAACTCAAGCTCTTTCTCCAGCTCCTTCAGCGGCCCGCCCAGTTCTGAGTAGTCCGACACAACCGACTCGCACTCGCTGTCCTGCAGGCTTTTCACCGACGTCGGCAACTTCACCCCCAGCAGCCCCTGCGCTGTCCCCGTCGCCAAGAGAAAGGAAGACGTCAACAGGGTCGATTCCTCCGTCAGTCCCTGCTGTTGCTGTTGCTTGTCCACAGCTGCAACGTCAACTTCCTGGTTCTCCTCCGGCGTGGACAGGGTCATGGTCTGTCCTCCCGACACGCTCTCCGTTTCGCTGTTCTCACAGTCGTCGTCATTCCCGTCATCGTTCTCGTTGATCTCACTGGGGTCACTAGTGATGCTCTCGCCCGCTCCCTTCACTCCCACTACAGCCACACCCTGGCTGTCCTCAGGCACAAGTGTGTCTGAAAAAGTAACATGGCGCCCGACTTCCGGTTGGCGGACCGCGTCACTCACCACACCTGTGGTGTCCTGGAAGGCCTTGCGTTGTAGATAGGCACGCCACGCCCGCTGGATTCTGGAACACACGTGGACAGCTTTGTTGTGTATTTCGCACGACAACACTGTAGTGCTGTATGAATGTACATACTTCGTTGCCTTACGTCAACATGTTCACAAATTTCACAGCGTCAAATAGCATGTACTTACAATAGCAGAAGTATATTGTAGCTTTATAGTGTATCTATTTCAAAAGATTAACTGATTTTCTTATTTTGTCGAATTTTAATATGAGAGAGTTTTATCAAAAAAAGCATTCCCAACTATCTTTTCTTCCCGAAGCTATATGGCAGTTTGCAAAGCTGTTATATTAGGACTGAGAAAATGTCTGTAAACGTTTTCTACGCTTTGATTGCTATTCCAACGATGGCGTTTGCAAAGGTTATCAAACCTACTATCAAAGTTAATCCAGTGTGAAAAAAAATTAAAAAAAGGAAGAATTTTCTATATTCTGAAGTAAGGTTTGCCCGGACAATACATTACTTGAGGTCACCAAAGACTTTGCGTGACAAGAAGCTTGGCTGATGAAGTTGTGACAGCTAGTAGGTCTCTAGTACCTTATCGTGCACCTGATCCCGGAAAGTGCGATTGTTCCACACAGACAACCGCTGTCTTTGTTTCCATAAAACAGTTATCAAACGTGACCAGAGCTACTGTAGGAACAAATGTCCATTGAAGCCTGTATGAGGCTGGTGGAAAATAGCATTAACCTAATACCCGGTTAATTTAATTAACCACATGCGGCCTCACCGCGGGGTCGAGGGGAGGTCACTCCCATTTGCAAGCTGTAATAACCAAGATGACAGAAGAGTGGATACTCACGTGATCACTTGGCACAGCTGAAGTCTGTCTCGATTGCGCCTGACTGTGGTGTCCTCGTCTAGAAGGACCAGTAATTTATGGCTGTCCACACACAAAACAAGCTCGTTAATCTCAGCAGCAACCAGGAGTGATCCGTTCTCAATCCCCTCGCTATCAGGGGAAATTCAACAATGGTGAAACTAAATTAGTTTTACTTTTCTAACCTTGTATCGCTCATCAACATTTATGCGATCAAACTCTTATCTAGACTCTGCCACAGTGGCGGGAACGTCATTTCGTCAATCACGACTGGTCACGAAGATGGGACAAAAGGGGTGGGGTGGGGACACATAATGGGAACAAGAAAACGCCTTCCATCCACACAAACAGACCTAAAGCAAGGCTTTGAGCGTATTCGTAAAACACCAAACATCACCTAGCGTTCAAAAGGACAAGTAAAGTTTCACCTAGAGGTCTAGCCCATTACATTTACTGTATAAGCTTGTAACCATGTTCTAAAATATCTTAAAACTGTATTTGTAAATCTAAGTACTTAATATCCACATATATAAAACTTACACGCTCAAGATCTCTCTGTTCCCCTCTGCCGGTGGGGGGGGGGCGGGTATATACGTTTGTATTTACTACAGTCAACTTAAATATATACAAATATACGTCACATACTGTGTGTGTGTGCAGACACACTGATATTCGCTAAAATCGACGTAAATATCTACAAATAGAACTCAACCTGATCTAAGCATGGTATTAGCACTAGTCTTAATGCGACTAGGAATTTACCTCTTACCTGAAGAAGGGGAAAAAAACTTGCATCACATGCGCTGATTGTAACAATAAGGAACTTGACAGACAGTTTTTCGCAGAAAATACAACAGTTTTACGCAAAACAGTTACATGCAGGCTGCATGAATTAGGTATAATCCCACACATTTCCTGTGCATTGAACGAGCTCAGAAAAACACGGTTTTCTAAACTGCATGGCACGCGAAGCGAGGGCGTTGGAAGACGGACCTGTTTGCTGCAGATGTCTGACAGCGACTGTGGGTGCACACAGGTGCGGAAATAAGAACCTAATCTCGCTGTTCAGATTTTATCAATCAACGCATCAAAACGTCACGAAATTAAACTAGATAAAGGTATATGCCTGTCTGGTTGTCTGGCTAACTGAGTAGTCGATCCTACAGTAAATTTACTAAAACGTTTCAAGAGCATATTATAAAACTTTGCTTTGACCAGTTCATGTTATGTCCAACAATTTCAACGACCACTTACTCGTGATCACTTCTGCTTTCAAAACTTACAGTGCTGCCATGCAGTTTTTGACCACCTATCAAAGAAAGAAAACAGGAAAGAAAAGTGATAAAGCCCACCCACCCCCCAATTTCCCCTCCGTCCTGCTACATTAGCCCACTAGTCAAACACACCACGCAGGATGTCCACCCCCGTCCGGTAACGTTATGCTTGACCACACTCACCTCACGACGCATATCGTTTTAATCTTTCTTGAGCTTTGCTGGCCGTGTACGTTATTAACTCAAGCATAAAACTAAAAGAACGATGCTCATACGAGGAAATTTTCACACAAGATAGGGACAGTGGCGACAAGAGAGATGGAGAAAGAGCGAGCGACAAAGTGACCCAGAGAGAGAGAGAGAGATAAAAGCGAGAGCGAGATGAAAGAGAGATGAAAGAAAAAGAATGTCCCACGATCACATACTGGAAACAGGATACACTTTGCCGAAGGGAGGAAATTTGAGATGAACAGCAATAAGCCTTACTAAAAATAGAAAACAAAGAAAGACAAGCATACTGCTCAGACGTGCGCTAAATGAGAACACACGGGCTACAATCATGTAGTCAAACATAATCAATTTTGAATATCTAAAGCGTGTTTTTGAGTAACTGCTCACTTACCAACGCGATTATGACTCAATCGCATCAAAAGATTTTAAAACGTTTTAGTTAAGATCACGATGGCAGAAAACCGACGCAGAATGTTATGACAGATTTATCCACTTTGAAAGAATATTGCATCGCTACAGACCTACAGTTAGTACATAAATAATTCTGTGATTAGCACACAGACGTAAGAAATGACCAACTTGAACTTGTTAGCACTGAAAACACTGTCAGAGCCACTTGCGGCGAAAACTGCATATGGACATTACGTCAGCCCACTGGACTAGCCCGTATGTAAAGCTAAACATCCGGGTACACCCATCACCTTTGTGTACATTAAAACTGTCCAGGAATGCGAGTGTGAACCATCTCTACACACATTCTTCAACAAGAAATGGAAATTACGAACACTGAAATTCTGAACACTCCCATCCAGACCTGACGCATGTTTGTGACCGAAGAAACAACGTCACCTTGATAGGGTTTAGAGTTACAACTTGCTCAGAACTATGTGTTACTGCTGATGTCAGCTAAACGTCTTCCAGAGCAGTGAGCTCCCTAGCACGGACACCGCGAACCACAAACGAACTGCAGCTGTCAACGAAGCCGGCATAGATTCTACCCCTCAAAAACAGGCCTGTCCCTCCTTTCTCCTCCCCGGGACACTAGACACGCCTATTCCATCTTTTCTCCACCAGCACCACCACCCCTCCTCCAATGCTCCTGCAGCCCAGAGAGGAAGAAATCGCAATGACCGGAAGTCTCAGCACCGTCTGGTAGATAACCATCTGCAAGTGTCTGACGTGGGGCTGACGTAAATTTCGCACGAACAAACCTTTCAAAATACTCTTTCTTCGACCCCATCATGCCCAGGGCCAAGGACCAGCCAATGGAGGTCGAGAACTCTCATTACGGATCGCGGGAAGAAAGGAGATGGCGTTTTTTTCATGACACTGCCTATATTCATAGCAATTCGCAGCATGGCTGGGGTTTTATCGTAAATACGTCACCTTTCTTTCCTTGTCATGTCAATTCTTCACTCGCTTCCCGTGCCCCAATCTTGCTCTATGTTTTGTTTTTATTTGTATTGAGTTCCTGACGATTATCACTAAACGGGTATAGGAGACGCTGCAAACAAATTTAAGAAAAGACAGGTGTAGTTTTTAGTCTTCTCAAGGCAAGAAGAAAAGCCGTTTATAAGCCCTTTCATATATCCTCTACTTTCTGTGTGTCGGAGTGGGGTTTTTTAAAGTCTAGTCCCATTGTTCAAATCCACCTCTTGTTTAATTGAAACAATTATCTGCAATATATGCACGGCCAGTTCTTGTCTAGCGAAGGATGGTGCAGCATACAGATTTATGGGATGTCTCGGGAGAGCGGGTGCGTCTGACTCAGTTTGGTGGTAGCCGTAGTAACCCGAGTAAACTGAGGCAGAGGAACAACAGGAAGAGCAGGAGAAACCAATGATGGTGATTAGAAAATTAGATGTGTATTTCAAGCGTGAAGAAAGGAAAGAACTTCGCTCAGTACGTGGAAGGCTGCTGGTTTGAATCCAGATGTGGCCAAGGATTATTTCCTGGAGTTAAACCTGTGCAAACTCCCTTCGACTATATCTCCCCCCTCCCCCCACTGCCTGTCCGCACTGATCATCTTACTGCCGCTATCAGTCTAGTGGTTCTTTCAGTGTATAGCTTAGTATTAGGACCCTACTTCCTCATAGCGAGAAATCACCGCCAGGTGGAAGCACTGTCCCTCTAAAATAACCAACGAAGAACTTCGCTTGTCCTTCGTGTTGCAAAGTGATGTTAAAAATCAAAGTTGAAGTCGACTTGTCCCCGGAGTGGTAGTGTCAGCTGGAAGAGTTTTCCTGTTAGTATACAGGGACGCCGGATTGCTGGAAACAGTGATTTTTTTTTCTGTGGCGATACCGTAGTTTTGAATAGCTTAGTAAAGCAGGAAACTTTTCGTCTACGCAGATCTATGCAGATAACAAATTAAATTACTGTGACAAGAACAACAGCGACAGCCCGCGGATTCCTGACTGGGTAACGTAGTATGCACCGCACTCCCCCCCCCCCTTCTCTAACAGCACCCTGTGGACTGTAGTATACGCACTGCTGTAGCGTTATGTGCTCATTATAGTCAAATAAGCTAATCCTCTCTTACTCTGCAATATCTCTCTCGTGTGCGTACTAAAAAATGCGCGTGTGCGTACGTATGCTTGTGAGAATTAGCTGTGACAGCTATCCTACTGGTAGCTCCCCATGCAAGATTACTAAAGTCTCTGAGGCAATCTCTTGGACAAACAGTAGCTTGTGTTGCACTTCAAAAAGGAAGAAAATATTGCATTAAAATATAAATTACGAGTGTAGCAGATACAAGGCGGCTTACATCCTGGAGATCAGGAGGGATTCGACTAGGCGTCTAGCTAATTGCCGTCTAAACCACCTGCCCAGCCTCCTAGTCCCACTTCCTGGAGACTTTTAGAGTCCGCGGTCCACCTGTGACTGGACTCATGGTTCTATGCCAAGATTCTATACACCATCAAGACAGACAAACAGACAGATCGGCAGACAGACAAACAGATAGGAAGAAAAACAAAGGACACTGAAAACATTGGGAAACAGAAAGGCTGGCACACGGGGAACTATAAGAGAATCAATGAAACTGAACACACAGGCACTCACAAAAGGTGGGAGGATGGAGTGTAGGGAAGAGAGAGAGAGAAGGGGGGTCAAAACGGTGAAAAGGCCAAACACGAAAAAAAAGCCAAACAAAGGGGGTGAGGCCGAAAACTGTCAAAAGGGCGAAATGCAGTAGTACAAGTATTTCACAAATCTTGCGCGTGCACGCACACAGAGAAAGATACATTCTCCTTCGCTTGATCTCTTTTCTTTATTTCTTGTACTTCCGAACTACTAGGGTCTCAGTACTACACACATTACTACACACCTTGCACGAATTGTTAGCAGTATGCACGAAGCAGAATATGCTCAGTCAGAAGAAACCATTGCGTCTGCCACTGACCTCCAATCCCTAGTAATTGTATTACAGACAGGAGACACAGCAGGTAGTTTATAACTGAAAAAAGCCTCACGTCGCGATCAGGTGAGCGGTAGACCTAATTAACCACGATAGGGTGGCCATGATCACAGAAAAGCCTACTGAAGACTGTTCTGGTTTCTGTGACGCAGCAACTGACCTCGACTATACCTGTCGCTTCAAAACGCCATTATTCGCCATGCAGAGGTGTTAGCATGTATGTACATCTTTGTGTGTGTGTGTGTGTGTGTGTGTGCGCGCGTGTGTATGTGTGCGTGGGTGTGTGCGTGAATGATATTTGCTGTACACGTATTAAACAAATTGTGTGAATAGTCCTTACCGGACAACCAAACAGCACTAATTACGCATCAAAACTGCGCTAAGCGCGATGTTTTAAAGTTATATCATAGTAACGATAGAAACCCTGAGCTTAATACGTATGAGACACAACAGTAAGAAACACGGATGATAATATGCACAAATGCACGCGTACACCTACAAATATGCAGTATAATCTCTCGCGCGACTGCAACACTGTAAGCAGCTGCAGGTGCGCGGACTTTAAGCAGAACGCGCTTACAGTAACAGCTCTATCAGACGTGCACATCCACAATATTAGCCGCATGCGCACAACAGCCCTCACTGTTTTCCAGATCTATGGGTGCCAGATCCAAGAAAAAACGGGCAAAGCTACAGCTCACCATGCCAACCCTGACTAGGACCTGCTGTCCAGAGACCAGAGGCGAGAAATGTTCCGAACGGAGAAAATATATAGCTAGTATAGCGTTGTCTGGTGAACTCTCGCAAAGCAAGAAGAGAGAATTCGGCAAGTGAATATGAGGGACGCCGGGAACTACTCTGCTGTGAGATTCTCTCCTAGGGAAAAACATTCCTCGTCTGTATAGGCAACACACGTTTGCTCACCTGCCAGATGCTGAAGCTGAATGAGCAGCCATTATCCAGTCCGCAGCTCCGGCCTAGTGGTAATGTACGCACAGGTGTTTTGCCCGAGCCCCCACATTAGCTGTTTCTCGCAAGTCGCCGGGTACCACGACTAGTAATTATTCCCACAGATAATCCAACCACTCGCTTACAAAAGTATCAAAAAGTCACTGGAGCGCTCCGATTGTCGGTCGCTCACTCGCTGACTTCTGACCTCTGACCTACAACACACCCAGCTGGATTCACAACCGAGAGGGCTTCAACAGAAAATGCATGTCTGGGAGGGGGGGAACTAGGATCCATTATTAAACAAGATATATTGTTAGAATTATCATTTTTGCACCGACATGAATGTGTCTCTCTCGGAGGAATACAGCTTCACCAGTATTCTTTTGTCCCGAATCGTTGACATCTGACCTACATCCCAACTATTTCATTCACTACCTGGGAGCAGTCTCGCTGGACGAACGGTTAACATTGTAGTAAACCCGTACACACGCGTTTCTTTGCCGCGCTGCGGCGCTGGTATCAAATTATTCTGGCTTAAATGTTTGTTCTATTTCTCTGAAAGGCCAGAAAGCCTCTAACTTCATTTCCATTCCTTTCCCTGGAAACCCGCACACAAACACACACACACGACTACTGACCTACGTCAGCTCCGTTCGCGACCACAAGAACAATGCTCCGATTGCTAGGACTGAAAGTGATCAATGAAAAATATCTGATTAGCACCCCTTTTAGCACGATAAAACGTTAACATTTTATCAAAGCGTGCACTCACGGATAGTTAACACGAATCTTTCGCGTGTACGTGAAGCTGAGGACGTTAGGAGGAAC
>SMGT01013571.1:207135-225675 GCA_004794575.1 Lanistes nyassanus
GCACCGACATGAATGTGTCTCTCTCGGAGGAATACAACTTCACCAGTATTCTTTTGTCCCGAATCGTTGACATCTGACCTACATCCCAACTATTTCATTCACTACCTGTGAGCAGTCTCGCTGGACGAACGGATAACATTGTAGTAAACCCGTACACACGCGTTTCTTTGCCGCGCTGGTATCAAATTATTCTGGCTTAAATTTTTGTTCTATTTCTCTGAAAGGCCAGAAAGCCTCTAACTTCATTTCCATTCCTTTCCCTGGAAACCCGCACACAAACACACACACACGACTACTGACCTATGTCAGCTCCGTTCGCGACCACAAGAACAATGCTCCGATTGCTAGGACTGAAAGTGATCAATGAAAAATATCTGATTAGCACCCCTTTTAGCACGATAAAACGTTGACATTTTATCAAAGCGTGCACGCACGGATAGTTAACACGAATCTTTCGCGTGTACGTGAAGCTGAGGACGTTAGGAGGAACTGGCGCACACAGTAGGGCTGTACACGCAGCACAGCTGTCTGGTGGTAAGTGTACTTACTTTTTTAACTATCCACACCTGCTCCCTATACATCTCTACC
Organism: Lanistes nyassanus; assembly: GCA_004794575.1. Taxonomy (NCBI): domain Eukaryota; kingdom Metazoa; phylum Mollusca; class Gastropoda; order Architaenioglossa; family Ampullariidae; genus Lanistes; species Lanistes nyassanus. The sequence continues at coordinate 207,724 of SMGT01013571.1, forward strand.
TGTGTCGTTCCTGTGACATTCCGGTACAGATGAACAGCGACAAAAAGGGGCGTAACCCTGCCAGCCTCTGATGCTGGTACTTCTCATTGTGTATTGGTTACGAACAACAATCCGCACTAAACTATGGAAGGATGGGCTGCAGGAGTGCACCAGTGTCCCCACCAGGCATTAGGCAACCTGGTGTAGTGACACGTGACAAGCATGTGAAGCATTCCACGGCAGGAGTTCCATTCCACCCCCCACCCACGCCACTTCATCCGCTAATCCACTACAGCCAACCACGTGACAAGCAAGCGAAGACATATCACAAGACGGTCAGGTGCAGCTGTCAACTGTCTGGTATGTCTGGCTGGTTGTACACGTATTTGAGAAATGATGCCTACAAGGTCCACTCACATTTCCCAACCCCAACAACACTGAACATCAGAAAGATACCTTCGTGAGAAAATATATCAGGAGGTATTTCCATAACCAGCAGCTACCAGGAATAACGACTTTCAGGAAACATCAATAGGGTACGTGCGATTGGTAGATATGTTTTTTTTAAAAAAATATTTTATTAATAATTGTGCTGGTAATTTTGTATTTAGGTTGTATTATGTTTGGATGTTTGCAGCTGGTGTTTAAAATGCTCGAGACTCCGGATAGTATAATGCCGGATACAGGATGATATGCACGTAGGCGCATTACGAGCAATAATAGAGACCTATCATCCCCTACGCGCCTACCATAGGCTTACCTAAGAACTGGAAGATCGTCATTTTCCTATGCAACTCGAAACCGCTACAAAAGAAATCTCGATTTCGGAAATTTGTTATTTTAGTTTACTTTCTGTCTATATGAACTTCGTCTGCCATGCAGTAAGCAATGAGTTCGGCACTGACAGCGTGCCTGTTATGTAATAATTATAAAGGTCACTGAGATCAGTAGGATGAAAGACATGTATAGCTAGGTACGCCAGCACGGAATGATAGAGAGGTCACTAGGGTCTGTAACCTTTTGATGCCGGCGCAAGATCCCTCCAGCCACCGCTCCACGTCTGAGTACGACTGCAAACCAGTCTAACTGTCACACGGTGACGCGGCTTTCAGCAGACGTCAGCATTCTTACTTCAGTACTGCATGCATCTGTTGCGCGACCGGGGTGGGGGGTAAGTGGGTAGGGGAATGATAACTAGGTCCCACTCTCTTGTCAGAGGTCGTCCCACAATCTCTGTTCTTCCTTCTCTCGCATCCTTCTCTCCATTCCTTCTTCCCCTCTCTCTTTTTCTCGCTCGCCCGCTTGTTTGCTTGCTAGCAAGGAAACTGATTCAGCGACGAGTTACGAAGTTTGCGTTCGCTATGTGGAAATGTAACGTTGGGTTCTCCCAGACAGCTGGAACACACTAAATAACCGCGTGTCTTACGTGAGGTGTACAAAGGCTCCTGTTGAAAACACGGGCAAAATAAGCAAGTCTTTAGTGCCAGAAGTGCAAAGACCTACCGGCACGTTACTAATTCTGGGATGAAGAAACGTTAAGAAAATTATCGGCAAAATGCTTAATGGTCAGATGAACGAGTTGACGTTGACGAACAAAGTACTTTCTTCAAGGGAGAAAATAGTAGACAGACTCAGGTTCAGACCGAAAGACAATGTGTGATATTTAAAACCACAATACAGTGAGCAGCAAAAAGAGATTTAGGAAGGACGGACGGACAGGCAGATTATCAGTACAGCGACACACGGACGTTATGATAGAAAGGAAAAGACGTTGAAAGATGCTTGGGGTTGGGGTGGGTCCTGGAGAAAGGCAACAGATGAGCAGACTGCAGCATTCTGAGGAAAGGGGCAGCGGGCAGCGGGCTACAGAACTAGGGACGGTAACCACCAAGCAGGGAGAGGTAATCAATGACGTGCTCCATTTCCTTGGACAGCACGCGCACAGCACACTGACGTCACCTCCTGGAGCGTTTCTGCACACACACACCGCTCACACCTTCTTGTCACGGATCAAACATGCATGTGCAGGACCCCCCTCCCCGCTCCAATTAAAAGATGGCAGCTGACATGGGATCCAGCTTACTTTGGAGGAAAGGGCTTACCTCCCCCCATTTGCGAGAAACTGGGGAGGGGGGGTCGAGAGATGAGCAGCCTAGATTGAGCGTCGTTGCGCGTAATAATCTGGAAGCTTTGCATGTGATCGACTAAGCGGCCGACGACAACATTAAAGACCTGACAGCGATTTTCCTACAAAAGGAAGGATTCGTTAATATGTGACCACGAAACGCTTTTTCCTCATCAAACAGCCGTTAATCCGATCGGGTTTAACGACTGAATATTGATCTGGCTGCAATGCTTGGAGCGGACTCGACTGAAGTGTACTCACAGAACAAATGAACCTTGATCTCATACCTACGCTTAAAACCACTGAAGCAGCAAAGACACCTTACACTGTCACTCATAAAGGCACCACTTCCGGTCCACAAGATTAGGTACAGTGTGATGATAGAGCGTCAGCCGCACCACAGACGAAATTTACAGATGCTAAGAAGCATCTAATGCCAATCGTGTTCACCGCGTTTAAAACTTTCCTCAGTTCACTGGCACCGAACACAGGTGAATTCAGTGATTCCCTCACGCTTCCTGTTGCGTCGTCATGTCCACACAGCAGTCTTCTCCAACGACATCTATAGTTAGAACACGCCATCGGTGCTCTCGGCTCTGACCTCACAGCCAACGCTTGCACAGAACTAACCGGAACGAGGATGAACTGTCCGTCACAGAGCTTACCTTTCTTTCGAGCTCAGTGAAAGCAGTGGTCGAGATATAGTCCAAATGTCTGCAACAAATCGTTCATTCAGTGATTGATCCTCAGTCTTCTAAAAATTGTCTCCTCGTCGAAACTGTAGTCTTTTGGAAAGTGGAAGCATACTTTTGGTTGAAGTTTTTCTTTTCATGTGCGTCTTCTTTCATTTCACTCACTTTGTCGAACCGTGTGCGATCGGCAGAACGTGCCTCGCCAAAGACCAGTTAGTGCCCCACCGACACTTTATCAAAGCTAGCACAAGCCCTGCAGCAGGGAAATCGCCTTTGGTGAAGCCTATTACAGCGCTTTTACGTGTTCTCCCAGCACTAAATCGATAGTCTGCATTTTTCTCGACGGGCATCAAGGAATGGCTACACTGTCCCAAGTAGTCTGGCAAGGACGAGACACGGAGCTAGAAAAATACATGCTGCTACTGAGCAGGCGTACATGTGTCTTTTCTTGTTTGTATCCTTATTTTTTAAATTATTTATTTATTCCGCGAGGAAACGATCTGAAGAAAGCACTTGCGATTTCTTTGAAGCTGCGTATATCGCTGTGTGATATTGATTTGTGAGTGAGTCACATTGTGTTAAAATCTCTGGCAGAATGGCTTCCTATATCAGACTGGTCTTTATGGCTTGCTATATCAGACAGCCGGAAAAGCGCGCAGAACTCTAAATATCTGTACTAGTATCCTTAGTTATCTGCATTTTCACTGTTGTTATGATCGATCTTGGTCGAAGGTTATGTTAACGAGCTTTCAGACGCCGTACAAGGGCAGGGGAAACAACCTCTATGTCATGGTGACCACAACCGCTCACAACTCCTTGCTGCTATGCAGCACCCATCTTCTGTCGAGAGCACCATGGCGCCACTATCGCTCGTAGCATCTGAAGTTCCCCTCACCAGGCCCCTACTCATCCTGCCACCTCTGTTCTACAATTATGGAGAAATAATCGCACAAATTATATATATATATATATGTAGCTGCTCTGTGCACAGCGGACAGCAGCTTACAAAAAGGCTGACCTTGTCGCGGTGCTGCCAGCAGTACTACTGACGTCATTAATCTACGGCGTCCAATCGCTGCTGTCGCCAGGTAAAGAGGATCAGCATTTAGCTGCAGATCACAGTGATGGCATCCTTCTGCGTCAGATAGTGCTGTCGCCATGGGTTTCAGTCGTGGCTGATCCTTTAGGCAGGTGTTGTTCTACCGGAGCTCCAGTGCCTGAGCGGACTGTCTGATAAGGCGGGGGGTATCGCCGTTGTGCCGCCGCTGGGACGCTTTGACCTGTCGGGACGTCGTGGGTGGAGGATGGAGGATGGATAGGGGCACCTATGTGACTAACTGGTGTTTGTCTCTAAGGTGCAGATCACTGATATCAAAGTGAACCTACATAGAGATGGCCGTTCGGCCAGTTACCACCGTCTGATGGTGTCTCGCATTACCTCTAACCTCTAACCCGCACTCTTTCCATGATGTCCAAAGAGGTCAAAGTGTCCCAGAGATGACAGAACGGTGACGCCAAGCCACCTTATCAGGCCACGCATCGCTTGCGGGTCTGAAGCTGGCGGTTAGCTTTGGCCTCAAAGTCTGAGCTAAAAGTGTTGATTATCTTCGATTCAGTCTTGGTGAATTCAATCTGTGCTTTCTCACCCTCTCTGCCCGCACTCCTAACCCCCACCCATCCCCCACCACCATCTTTACACGGCCTGAAGTTCGTAAAAGGCTCCGACGCTTCTCATAAGACGGCAGCCAAAGGGAGACAACCGAATCAAGCGCGGTAATGAGTGTACCGATCAAAATCAATCTACCACGGCCATCCGAGGCTGTCGTGTTCGGGTGGCGGGGGTCTTTTCTTTTAAGCCTCATCGGAAATTCGGAATCCATTGTTCTCGAAAATCTCCAGCCTTCACACACAGACCCCCGTCGTCTACGGCCTGTTTTTCTTGTAAATGCTGCAAACGGCAAGAAGCACTTAACACCTGACTGGATTATATTCATCTGCAGACAATGGCATTATACGCGCTCGGCTGTTATGTTGATAGCCCATGCTTTTTTTCCTCAACAAAACGTTTCTAGTACATTTCAGTACTGGTCCTAACAGACAGAGTTCTGTCAGTATGGGCACTTTTATCAATCACTGGTCCACAAGTGAACCCTACTTTCTCGGACACCTACACGGCAAGTCATTTCACTGTCTGCGCAGTTACAAACGAAGAACAACTAGTTGACAATCTGTCGTCCTCCAACCTATTTTTGACCGAGGACAAGAAATATTTTTTCTAAATTATGCAAAACAGCTTATAGGAAATTGTCTAACGACCTGTAGTCTCTCAAGCAACAAACAAAAAAATATATATTTGTTGACGGATAGCCCAGGGAAAGGAACATCTATCCTTACTTTATTTATTGATCAATGCGAGTCGAGTGGCTGGCTGGGTTAGCTGATTGATTGGTTGGTTATAGCATGCTAGCCGCGTAGCCATTGCGCGCGTATCGACTACTCTGTCCCCCAGATCAACCTGTTCATACGAGTGGCGTGACGTATGGACCCGTAACACAGAACAATACAATATTTCTTTCCCTTAGAAATAATGCGGGGTCGATTGCAAGATACTGCATGACATGATCCATCGCGAAGGTCAAAGGTGAGCTATGCCAAGGGCAAAAGAAAAAAAAGTGATAACAAAGGGAGCCCATTTCAAGTGCTCTCTTGTACCAAAAGGGTCAATGGTCAAGCCAGAAGTGAAGGTCAAAGATAAGCACGGTAACGATAGCAGACTTTCAGAGACAGTAACAAGGCACCAGTGAAAGACGGAAAGAGCCTCTTCGAGTGCCCACCTCTAGGGCTGGGTTCTGCTGAATGCTGCAGAAGGTTAGGGAGGCAGACTTGTTGAAGATGCTAAACTCTACACAATAGCGTCCCTTTCTTCAGAAGGGAAATTGTTTTACTGCCTCCCTGATAACCTTTGACTCTTCTCCTTTCCTCCTCCCCCTCGTCTTATTCCTCCGTCTTCTTGCAGACCACCTTCCCATGCAAAAGATACGTGTCCTGATTGATTTGTATATGGCATTCCAGAGCACACAAAAAGACGGAACCGTGAAACAGACGCACGGACACGCGAATACTCACTCACAGACACGCACGTAGGCACGCGAACGCACACACGCCTGCTCTTCTTTCCCTCACTCCCCATCACACACACACCCAACCACACACACACACACACACCCCAGTCACACACACCCCCCAGTCACACACACACACCCCAGTCACACACACACACACACAGTCTACCAGCCTTGAGACCACTCGTGCACAATCCCTCTCCTTGACAACAACTGACAAAAGGACCCACACATCATCCCAGGTGGGGCAGGATGAAACTGGAACTTACGTGAAAGTTGTGTTTCTGCAAGACACTAGCTGCCTATATTTTACTGGATATCTTTCAGCTGGTTAGTTTGCATGGAGTGAAATGGATAGTGACGTGAGGCGTATTCACACTCCGCCGAAGTTATTTCCCACCAGGCTGATTGTATTTCGCTTGCTTCGTTACAGAGATTGGGAACAGGGGGAGGACTGCAGGACTCGACCGGCTGGCTGTTACGAAGTCTGATTGGCTATCACACAGTCTCATGAGCTTCATTACACACAGCCTGGCATAGTACAGCTTGATAAGACAGACCAAATACCAGATAACATAGCTGATCATGCTGCATTTCTCGAACTTTCTCAGGGTTTGCTGGGTGGTAAAAACATTAAGTACAAACATTAGCACAGAAACGTTCTGAACATCCCGTTTTTATTTAGAATTTTGGAGCCTTCCTCGTTTAAAAAAACTTTTTTTTCGTCCTAATTGAAATTGATTCGTTTTGAAATTGAAATTTCACGTTCCTCTTCACCGTTTAATGATTGAGTTCCGAGTTTCTCGTGAATTTATTGAAATCATATTGTAGTGTTTTTACCCAGTTTCTTCCATTTTTAAAATCAGAAATCTGTATACCATATTACGTTCACAAAGAGAGATGGGGATGAACTAGAAGACAAATGGACTGCCTCGTCCGAGCGAAAAGACAATAACAACGCCCCCTATCGGTCGTCCTTCATCGTGTTCCACCTGGAGCTTGTTGTGCTGCTCACCCACCCACACCAGCCTCAATCCCGCTCTCACTCTCTACGACTGGAAGCGCTGACGGGTTTTCCAAAGTCGTTTCCGCGAAGCAGTGACAGCGCGAGCATCGACCATTGCAGTAGACCTGTACTCTGGGCTTTCCACGCTGAAGACAATACCGGACAGGTAAAACGAGCGGTCCAGGCTGGCAAGAAAGGGGAAGCCATGCGTGCACGCGTGAACGCGAAAGCACATGCAAGCGTGAGAAATTTCGTCACGTGACAAAGGACACCTGGATCAGGGATGATGTGGATGCTATTTTGTTGTTTGTGTGTGCGCGTGTGCTTCCTACTACAGATCTAAACTTATTTCCAAGGAGACGCGATATGTAGGTAGCTTGGCCAGCATCCGAGATTTTGCAAGCGTCGGCGATCAAGATTTCCCTAAATAAACTCTGGAACCGAAACAGGTTCCTCTACGTTCTCTTACGGTTTTCCTTTTGTTTCCTGTGTACAGACCTATTTATGGTACACTACAGTCTAGATCTAAACGTGCCATGTGCTGCCTGTACGTTCTTTGCATTTCCTACACTAAATCTCCAAACCTGTAATGGCATTTCCTTTTTATCTCCTGTAGTCTTTACAGGTCCTGCATTAATTTGTACTGTCTGTGGCTGCGTGCAAAATATACATGGTACTCTGTGTCTCTCATAAACAGTCAATATATGTGCAGATACATATACACATGCACACACTTATAACCTGTGTCACATCCTCAGCTGCTTCTCTCCTGTATGTCGCTACGTTCTTCGTGTATACAACATACGGATTACCTACCCTCTCTAAATATTTTTATAGCCAAGGTATCTTTCATCAACATCACCTGTGTGAAATTCGCCTAATGTGACCGCTTTCGCCAACCATATATCTGGCGTACCAGCACTACGTATCTGTCGCACATGCTTCTGGCGAATTCCTACACTTTATCCCCAAGACAACACGTGTGCGTGTCTCTCCACAGAAGTCTATGCTTTCATATGCTTCTCTTTTAGGCGCGGTGGTTGAGAAATGTCTGGGGCGGCGTCTGTACTTTTCTCCCGCTGACGTGACTGTTTCCACCGTGCTACACACTGTCGCCACCGCCATGTCAAATCTGGTGAACACTGTTGTGACATGACGTCTCGGATAACCTGACATTAAAGCCGTTAAAAAAGTACTACCACCTAAAGCAATCTGATATAGAACACCGTACTGACATTGTGTCAACACCCCAGACAATCTGACAACCACAGACACGTAAGACTACGTTGCCATCTCACGCAGTCTAATCCTGCGAGGTAATATAATACCCTAGTGCCTCTCCAAATCTGGCGCTAACACTATTAACATCACGTTGTCACCTGACTGAATGTAGCTGCGCCCTCCTCACTCATCAAACATGCCACGTAATAAAATGGCGTGACGCCTTACACGGTCTGACAAGAACGCCTCAGCTAACATTAAGGGCCTCATAATCAAATAGCCTCACACCTCACACAGTCTCGGTAACACATTACTAAACATGAAGTAGCTACATAATATAGTAGTCTGGCGCCTCACATCCTCACTTAACACTATGCTGCCGGTCAATTAAATAAAAGATTTGGCACCTCCCACAGTCTGACAGTAACAATGTCGCCAAATATAACCACGCATTTCCAGAAACTGTCAGTCACTGCTGTTGACCAAACATTCTTTCCGGCCAGGAATGACAATCACTGCCCTCAGCAACAGAATTGGTCACTAAGCCAGCAACTGTCAGCGATATGGCCACAACATGAAAATGCGCAAATACAACCACAAAAGACAACACCGCCCCATCATGCGAGGAGGTATCCGTCCGAGATCAAAGCAAATAAAATATAATATGACATGATATATAAATGTAAGAAGATTGATCTGACTTCCGGTCTGCGTTATCACCTTTGACCTGTTGCAGTGTATAGGAATCAGCCTGTACAATCTCGTGCCGGGTGACCGGTCACGACGTCTGGTTCTTACTTGCCTGGTTGGGTTCCTTTGCACGACCTGCGTCCTCCTCTTTCTTGGACAGTCACATGACAATAAGATCCACACTCCTCTAGAATCGGTCAGGAAAAGACGCCGGCACTAGCGCGCACACCCCCAGAACGCACTCTGTGGCGCCCGGCTAGCCCACCGGTGCAGACAAGAGGAAGCGCGTGCACAGACGCACACACAGAACACACAGAGCTACGCTCTCTTTTGACCTGCTCTGGACGATCGGCTGTTGTACCAGACACCGTGTCTTGCTGCACCAGCATCAGTGCTGGAGCCGCGGCAGGGCACAGACCGACGCAAGCGGCACGCGCGCATCGAGCCACGCGCTAGCGGCAGATGAGGAGAAGCAGCGGCGGAAGGGGTAAGGGAGGACGGCAGGACTGGTGGAGGGGGGGAGGTAGCGTTCGCACGCGCATGCGCACTAGCTCGCCCCGGCATGCAATGACGCAATCTAGTCAGCACTTCATTCAACAGCACGTCAGCATCCACTTCCAGACGACGCGGAATCGCTGGCCTTCAGCGCGTGGCGTGTTGCAGCCCGCGTGACACGTGCACCGCCACTCGCACCGTGTTACGCGCCTCCATCATCGTACGGTAGTACACGTACGGCATTGACAGGACACCGGTACGGCGGCAGCATTCTGCAACGGGCGGGGGACCATACAGACTGTCGACCTCTGACCCATGCTAATCCAATGGAGTGTCTTTCCGTCACCTTCTTTGACAGCAGCTCTTCTCGATCGTCGCTGATCTGAACTGTTTCAAAGCTGTCGGCCTCGAGTAAACACGCGAAGCAAAACAACGGCAGTGGCCATACAGGGAGATGGCACATACGAACTGTCACGCCCTCATCTACAACACCTGACTACCTCTCATCGCTTCAGACAACATCATTACTGATTTAACAAGTGACGACACAGTTGCTGAGTGCAATTTTTAAACTAATGTAGTGCAATCAATTCAGAACTGTGGTGCAATCCTAGGAACAGATTTAGGACATCCCTTTCTCGCTCGTAACGTCAATAGGTTTGTGTTTGAGACTTTGAAATTGACATTTAAGTACAGCCAGTTAAGGGTTTTAGTGCAACCTTGGAAATATATAAGAAAGTATAAAACTAGGATGCCGTTTTTTTAAACAGTGCAACCAGTGAAGGTCTTTGGCAATATTGGAAATACATCGGGACGACGTCTAATGATGTAGATTTTTTTTAACTTACAGTTTTCTTTTAACTGATTCTGACAGTGCAGGCATTACACTAGCTAACTCCTCTCCCCCCACCCGCCACAACTCTCCCTACCTCCATCCCTCCCTCTTCTCTTCTATCAACTCTTGATATAATCGACTAACACTGACCAGTGTAATTCTTCGCTGTTGGCGTAATTAGAAGTAATGCTGTTGGTGTAGTTCTGCTGATAGCGTAGGATCACATTTGATGCTAATTGTAGCGCCCTACAAGTCACAAGGAAACGCGCCGCAATGTAAATAAATCCTACGTCATCAGAGGAAATTTCATCATTCCATTTGAGGAGGGCGGTTGAGTTACACGGAGTCCATTCATTCGCTGAAACATGGTTTTCATCCGTCTGCTACACAGGAGGCTAGTGTGAAGCAGACTTATGTAAGATCCTTAATATGGACGGTCATAGGTCAGTCCAACATCCAGCTTGCATCGGGCAATGTATCTCCTGTTCATTCTTAAAATTGCACGTACAGTACCCAAGAGGAACGTGCCCTACGACCGATCGTACGGCCGGAAGTGCAGATACGATCGTTTATGCAACCCCTCCCAGTTCCTCTTACGATAAGTGCACTGCCCTCTAGCGTTGTATGTGTGTCCTGCCCGTTGATTTGTGATTTTTATTTATTTTTTTAAAGAGGAGGTAGAGGGAGTTTCTTTTTTAATTTTGTGTCTATTGATTGGCGGTAGAACTTGCAGAAAGAAACACCGGAAGCCGTGTGAAACCTCCCGGTGTGAAGACCTGCGCACCTTTTCATACCTGTCGGCAAACGTCATAAAGGGACGAAAACATGATACGTTTCGAGAATGAAGCGGCTTTGAAAATCAATATCTAATCGTCTCTGTCTGCCAGCCTTACCGCGCTTTTCACTTGAAGCCTTAGGCAAAACCCCACAGAAGCGCTCACACAAAAAGCCTCAGCCCTGGCACGTGTTAAGCTGTAGAACTGACAGCATTTCAGACATGAGTCACTTGGGTAGTGTTCGACTACTGACGTTTCCACCCAAACTTTGTCAGAAACGTTTGGGGCATGACGTAAAACATGCACGTCAAAAATAACACTCACAAAAAACAGAAATTCACCCTACCCTGCCGACTTCCTTCTTTTCTCCTATCCCCCTCCACTCTCTCCTCTCCTCATCTCTTTCGCTATATATTTATAACCCTGTCAAAATACAAACATACGAAAATACAGATCGCCAGCCATACAGGTCTTGAACGAGAAAAAATGAAACCCCATTTACCTGTAAGCTTTCTTTGCAAAGAACTTAGAACGTTAAATATCTGCAAGTGTCTTAATTGCTTAGATGAGCAGGACTTACATCTGTCCCGGTTCCTACCGCCTGTGATGGGAAGACTGTTCAGAAGTAGCGCCTAACGTCCCTTTTCAGTCTATTGTCCATTGCCGCATATCCAGCCATTCCTGATATCACGAACAAGCAGTTAAACGAACGGGTCACATTTTTTTATATATTTTTTGCCCCAGTCGAATGGATATCCACACAGAAAGATTGACCCGAAGAGGTGATAGCAACACAGAGCTGGCGGTAAGTGTATCATCCACTGAGAGAAGCTTAAAAGAAAAGATATAAAAAAAGAGGAAGGAAGGAAATTCATCCCGTTAAATATATGCTGCTGCTGCATGTGACAGTTGTGATGTTACTGAAGTAGGTCGCCGTGAGGCGTCTGGCTGTCGCAGTGCCACGTACTGGAAATAGCTCGGTATTAATTGCTACATGACCTCATTAAGTGCTAACGTATTTGCCCTTAGTAGCAGCCCGGCTGACCTCAGGTTTATAGCCACTCAAAATGTAACTATACCTGATAGAAAAGCTGTGTTTACAGCTCTTCTTTCTCTCTCTCTCTCTCTCTCGCAAACAAGCATCGAGGCACTCATAAACGTGTAAACAAAGAGAGAGAAAATAATGCATAAAACAGTAGCGAGAGGTCCTACCGAATCCATAACACTGGCAGATCTGACTCCTGGGTAGGGGTACCCAGACAACTGATCAATTGACAGCCATGGAAACTAGCACGTCCCGTGTGTGAAAAATGGCATGATCAGATGGAGGGGAGAGACCAATTTAAATTAAATACTGATATTTTATTTCAGTTTTTTTTAAACACGATAACTTTGTAAAGCTGTCCCCTCCCTCCTCGTTCATAAATGAATTAACAAGAGAGCTACGTCAAATGAGCTTCTGTGCAATTCAGTAAATCCAAGAACTGATTCAGTTTTTTTTAAATTTTAATGTCTCTGAGAAAAAAAAACACTTGTTCACTATGACAATCCCAACAAAGTACTGGCAGCGCTAGACACAACCGTATGCTGACGTATACAACCAAGGGAGCCTACCGTACCCAAACACGTAGCAAAGAGAGAGTCGAAAGTAAGGAACGTGGCAGATCTTCGTGGCAGATCACTTGTTCACTATTACAAGATTTTAGGTACAACTTCTAGAACTTCGAATGCAATTATAGGTGATGAATGCGACCGCTACCCCTTGTTTGTGAGTGCGTATGAAAGATGAACTGGAAATCGGCAAAAAAAATGTGTTTGATCTGTAAGATGAAATTTATGAAAGGTGGAAGCTCACAAGTTTACTTCTACATTCTGTCTTATTTGTAATATGGTGCACTAGCCTTCTCTCTCTCTCTCTCTCTCTCTCTCGCCCCGCCAATACTTATGGGCCCACAGCCTCTGCATACGGAATCTGTCATTACTAGTCATTTGTTGTTTTTTTTTCTCTCTCTCTCTCTCATCTCTGCTGTTGATTCCTGGACCATTTGCCAAGGCATACAATGACAGTTTTCACTTCCCAGCTGTAATGGCCTCATATAGCTGACGCTAAGCTTAAACTGCTCCAGCCTCCGGCCCCTACCCACCTTGTTATTGTTCTAATTTTAGCCTGTCTCAGTTCCCTAACATTTCAGGAGGCACATGAAAATGCACTTTGGGAACAACTGCATGACAGTTATGACTGACATGATAAAACAGCAATTTTTTGTGAAACGGCTTGCGCTAAAAGAGAAAATGGACCAAAATCTCCTATGCGAGAGATATGAAAGCCGCGAGAGATATGAAAGCCGCGAGAGACATGAAAGATGAGACACAATGACAGGAGACAGGAAGATGGGGCACGGATCCCCCATATACTCTCGTTATCACAAAGACATGTACACGCAAAGACAGAAGCATCGAAACTGGGAAACCGACAGACAAAGGATGTAGCTCGATACAATACACCAACAGACACAAAAATACGGACACAGCGACATCGAAGAGTCTTTGTAAAGTGTCTTTGGCTAAATGCAAACACAGAAGTGATATATATATATATATAAATGATACACACATACAAGCTAGTAAAAAAAAATGTGGGTGAGAAATACAGACTGAAAGACACGAAACTCCTTCTCGCCATCCGTCTATCTAATTAACAGTCCACGTGGCAATTGGGCACTCGACTTTCGCTGGTGGTGGTCACAATACCTTCCCGTGAAGCATCTGTGAAGGCAACGGCGAGAAATGCTACGAGTATTTACTTCTTTTAAGTTTCACGTTTAACTTTACATTCAACAAAGTAATTCACTTTTATATGGAATAATGTAATTACTACAGCAGTGACCATTTCAGGGTGGGTTTTAAGGGTGGGTGGGGTTTGGGGTAGTTCTGTTTTCGGTTTTGGGTTGGAGGAGGAGGGCATGGTAACTGCAACATAAATCTGGAGAAAATCTGATTTGAAGAATAGATTTGAGACTGCGCACATCTGTTAGATAAATAGCCAGTGATTGGATTTTGCTCATCAGAATATACAAGACCAAAAACACCCGGTCTACGACCTTGGCGGGCACATGGCAAATCTCTGTCTCTGCCAGTGGCCATGGTTGCTAGCACTTGATACCGCTGGCTGGTGTGGTTCAGAATCTGTTTTATACGCTACACTCCGTCTGCTCTACCTTCCCCTTTCCATTGTTTAAAAATCCGAGATTTTCAGGTCTCAGTGTGTAGCTTAGTTCAGTAACCGCTCAGCGCCAAAGATATTTCAGTAACGACCAATACAAAGTTTTTTCTTTCAAAGCAAGAGTTTAAAGATCTTAGGTCTCTGAACTACACACTTCTCTGTTCCAACTATCCGCAAACATGGCTGGACTCAAGAGAAAGGCACGATGGTTAATTGCTATCCATTCAAAAGACTGAAGGTTGTGGGGGCTCTTGAAATCCGAAAGATCTGCTCGCTAACACGGCTCGTAAAGTATGCTCTCTTCTCAGAAGATAGGATGGGTTTCACTTGGGAACAGCTAGACAGACTGGCTCAGAATCGAGACGGCTGGAGGACTCTCGTAGGCAGCCTATGTTCCAGGTGGGATACAAGGCAATGAAGATGAAGGATGATTCTTGGTAAATGGGCTGATAAAAAGAACCAATTCTTGCATCACAATACATAAGTTTTCTGGGGCAAAAAATCCAAAACAAATTTAGAAAATAACTTTGACGGTGCTCGTAAAAAAAGCATAGGAGTAAACTGGGAGTTGACATGTTTGCTCTCTGTTCTCTGCTAGGAACCACGTTCGCTGGTTCGGGGATTAGTGTTCGTCGTTTGGTGCAAGCAGGAAATTCGCCGAAAACGCAGGACTGCAAGAGGTATAAAAAAAAACCCGGATGAACACACATTAACGCTGCGACAAGACCCTGGGGACTCACGATACTGGCTGGGCACTGTGAATGACATGGCCCACATCGACTGCATATACCGACTATGGGTGACGTGACCTAAGCCAATTAGCACACTTGAAAAAATCACGTGGTGCTTCTCAAAACCAGTGATATTTATATTCACGGTGACTGCCTGCCATCAAAGGCATGTAATGATCGCCATTTTGCAACTGTTTCACAGGAAACTGGATGAAAGAAAAATCGTGTCGGCGATCCCCGAACAAAAACGTGTCACGGAGATGAAGGCAGCAGCGAAATGCTTGGGACGTAGTAGGTCTGTCTCGCGATACGATTGGACGCACAGCAACGAGGCACTGATTCCTGCCCTGCCCCCTTCCCTCTACCTCCAACAAAACAAACAAAAGAGGGGTATAACGAAATGGTAGGTAGGGAGGAGACGATGTATAAGCAATATTGTTAAAAGTATATTGATACAATTAATATATGATTAACATTCCCAAAATTTCACGCATCTATTGCTTCCATTTTTATCGCTGCCTCCAGCGCCATTCAGCGTCGAAGACAGGAAGAAATGTGACAATGAGATATTGACAATACTGATCACGAAAAATATCCACAGCCACAAAAGGAAGGAAAGACTGGGGACCGGGTGGAGGGGAGAGACAGAACCAGGCTTTACTGAGAGGCAAAGTAAGCGCCAGAGTTGATTATGCTGGGTGGGGAAGGCTTTAAATCAACTCACTTTTTCATATGTTGGACAAGCTACCACATTTTAGTTCTTCTTAGGCAGCTTGTACTTGCCCGACAAAGCATTTTACTTATAAAAAATACTGAAAGTATGTAAAAATAGTTGCCCGCTAAGGCGATGTTTCCATAAAATGCTCTCGCCCGACAATGAAATATAGGCCTGCTTGCCCAGAGCCACCAAATAACGTCAAGCCCTACGGGTGTTCGTAATTTTTCTCCATACACACAAAATGCACACGAACGGACCTTGTGACCGGAAGGGCAGATATGAAAGCTAATATAACGTGGGTCAGGGTAGGGCAGCACGAGCGTTCGTGTCTTGTTGTTAGGTAAATACCTATTGAGCATTTCGCACGCCTTAAAATGTACGGGGACATAAAAGCGTGATGACAGCACTCATGCCGGTGTGTACAAAGGCAGACAAATGCGCGGGTAAATAGACACACTGTCTGCCAGACTTAATTCACTGATTGGCATGGAGGCGGGTACAAGCACTGACAGTCACTTTGGTCAGCATCTGCATCGCGTTTTATGTGACGTTGTCTTCAACGCATATCGGTTATAACCGAATGCGTCTTCCTAAACCCATTCCTACTTCATATCTGCAAGCCCAATCCAGTCCTCTTTGCTGCTGTTTTGTTTTTATCTATTGTTTTCCATATCTTCCATTTTAAATCCCTACCCTTCTGTGGATTCCCTCTACAAGCAAGGTGGGTGTCAGTCCGTTGTGGTGACCAACTGTCGGTAGAAGAGAGAACAATGCGTCTGTCCTATTCGTCACCTCTCACGTCTACACGTTATTACAGACTTCGAAGGGTCTATGGCCCGAAGCCCACCGATCCTGCTCTTGTAAAGTTACCTCGTTATCCTTTTGGTCTTTTCCTAAATCTTCTGGTAACTATTGCCGTGTTGGTTACAAAGGCCCGTCTATGGTCTACGTGTATAAGATTTTCTATCCGTTGTGCGAAACCGAGAAAAAAAAACCGAGTAAATAAATAAAATAAAGGAATGAGATGTGCCAGATCTCGCCGCTGGTAGACCCTCCTGGGAATTTTCAGCTAAGTAAGCGAGACAGATCGTTGCAGCAAACAGACGCTGGTCTGCGGCACTACCGCTTGAAGGGACAAGACGCGCGACTGTAACGCAAGGCGGCAGCTAACGTTAGTATTGATTACGCCGTGCATGTCTTGGCCAGTAAATGGCCTTTTTTTTTGTTTTTGCTCTTCTTCTGGAACGCCAGTGCGTGTAGTGCCCCGTGCAAAATCGCGAAGAAAAACTGCGACGTGTTTTCCAACATGGCGCATCCCTTGGCTATACAGCTCTCGACGAAAAGCTTGGAAAAAACGGCAAAGTGCGAACTAAACTCTCTGTCACTGTCCTTGCAGACTCCCTAGATAAATAATGGCTGAATGGTCTCCTAAATAGGACTGCATTTTGAATAAATGGATTGACCGAATTCTCTAGTCCACCTATGACTAGTTCCCATAGCAGTACACTCACAAGATAGGATTCCTGGATTTGGCCCAGCCTTTTTACACAAATCACGCACAGGTACACCCGCATCAGACGAAATTTACTAGATGGTTTACTAAAAGAAATGGAACAAAAGCGCCAAGGATCCGTTGAAAATTAAACGACAGACAGACAGACAGGCAGGCAGACAGACAGACAGACAGAGAGACAGCTGTTATTGACTGAAACTTGTGATAACTCGTCTATTCGATAGAGCTACACAGGTATCTGTTCGTCTATCTTTGCAAAAGTGCATTTTTAGAACAAGCCTCGGTGCCTCTCTGGGGTGTATAAGCATAGCATTGAGTCGTAGAGGATCCACCATCCTATATTTTAACTGTAATGTACCTGCGGAGAGAAGACACGGGCGCCTACATGACTAGATATTACACATGAAAGGTCACGTTCACATTGATGGAGACCTAACAAATACCTGACAACAGCAGATCGAGTCAGACAAGACACTGCACTCTACCTTCAACCGGACTATAAATAGCTCAGATCACAGCAGAACCCTCAAGCCAGCTTTGTAAAAGATATCATTTCCGGTCAGGTGTAGATAGACTCCCGTATCCTGAGAAACAGAGTTCTCTTTTTCCCTATTATCTGTCTCTAAGGAAATTAGATTTAAATTTAAAACGCGGCCAAGAGAAATGCTGGGGCCTCCGGGAGAAAAAAAGGTAGTGTTTACACTGATGAGGCAACAGACAGTTGAGATTGTTCACGTTTTGGACTCACTGGGGAAAGCACTACAAATGACGTCAAGGATTGATGCATAGTATTGGCAACAGGTATATTCAACTGAGCTCAGTTGGA
>SMGT01013571.1:242091-271398 GCA_004794575.1 Lanistes nyassanus
TGCACTCTAGTAATAAGTCAATACAATTTTGTTTTTAAAAGAAAAGAGTTGATAAAGTTTAAATGTATTTGACCGGCTCGAGTAGTATGGTGTCAGCGCGGTGCTGCGTTCAGCTGTAAAAACGTCTGCCCGATATCTGTGACGCTGCTTTGAGCGCTGTCGGCTGCGTGCTGCAGTAGCTTTCTCCCTGCCTGGGTTACTGACGTCACTCATCAAGGCAACATGGCGGCTTCCATGTAAGGCCGATGAGCGGCATTAAAAGCTGGGTTGTAAGTGAACAGTTCTTTTGTAGCTTGAAATTTAGGGTTAAAAAGACTCACAACATCAATATTCATCAATTCAAGACAGGTTACTTCTAAGGTTAAGTTTCCCTTTAATAATCATACCGGCCCGTTATCTGGGCGGCTCGATCTGCTGATCGTTTGATAATTTTAATTTTTAAAAAAACTACACTTTGTATGACTGCAGAATTTTTTATACCTAAGGCCAGTGCAAACTTAAATTGCACGGCACATTTTCGCTCAGCCATTTGCACTGCACATACTAATTCCGCCTCAATCTCGATCGTTATCAGTTTTGTTGTTTTCAAAATCTGACCCGTAACTAGTCTTTTTTTTATAACTTCTTGTCTTTACTTCTCCGCCACCACCATGCCCGGACGTTGGGAAATAAGTCGAAAATCACATCAATTCGTAAATCAAGTCTAAAACTTGCGCAAAAGTCCACGTTGGCCGGCCGTTTCCTACGTCTGCAGACCGCCTCGGTGGTCTAAGGGCGTCCGCTTCCGAGGCGGGAGGTCGGTGGTTCGCATCCCGGCCGAGCTTACTTAAAAACTGGGAATCTAGTAGCTGCCCTGGTACTATAGGGAACAGTACTAGGTCTGGTTGGCCCGGTGTCAGTATGTGACTGGTTGGGACTGAGGCCCGTGTTGCGACAGCAGTCCCACGTGTGGCAGCACGTAAACTTTGTCCAAGCAACACGACCGTCCTGATATGAACATAGTTTGCGCTGCGGCTGGACGTTAAGCAACAAATACCCCCCCCCCTCTCCTACGTCTGCCCTTAACTGATAAAGTAATTACAGCGAGGAACACTTGGAAATGTAAACTTTCGACCATATGGCAACTATAACGCTTTTATTCAACCAAAACGAATTTATAGCCCCAGTGAACCATGCTTTGATAAAATCAACAAAGCAAACTCAACTATACAAACTACTGTTCTGCATTTTGCGATAGAGGGGCGTGGCTCGATCACTCAATAGGAAGCCAAAAACGAAAATCGCAGAATGTAACAGAAGCAACCATGTGTTGTCTACACCTAGTAATTTCCTTTTTTTAATAAAAAGTGGTTCGGCCATTGCATAGGGCATGAAATTCCATGTAAAACCTATACTGCCATGTAGCACCGAAATGTGAGCAGCTGATCGTTGTACCTCAGAGGAATGTCACGGCTATGCCAAGTTCAGGCGTCGTACCAAACCGTCCGTTCCAAATGGGCTAGAACACTGCATCTTTGTGGAAAAGCTAAATTGAGTAGCGAGTATATTAGGTCCTGGTGTGCGGGGGCTTTGTCCTGCGCGAGTATGTCCGTGAAATAAAGTATACGTTTCTGTGTAGTTGGTCTTATGAAGTCTTTGAAAAGAGCATGCATGAGAGCTCATTAGAGATAAAGGACCTGCGTTCCTGACGCTTGAAACGAAATGTAACCATGTTTAAAACGTTTTTCCTCTTGGAAGAAGGGATGAACGGGTGAGTGGTTGGGAGGGGCTAGTTTTTCGGACCTGCTGATGCCCAATGTAGGTCTATGAAAGGAAATCCTACAAAATTTAACTGTAATGATTGCAGATGCCAAAGCCAGCGATAAAGGGCCGTCTGTGCAATCATGAACCGTCTGATGTGTTTTCAGGAGCTAATGGACATCTGGAAATCCTCTGAAGATGCATGAGCCAGTCCGCTTGCAGTGGGGTGGTCTGTGAGACTAACTGCTAGGGTGAACACTGATCCTGGTTGGCTAGTCCTGTCCAGTCTAATGGTTTGTGTTGGCAGCTCAATTTCTGGTCATTTTACAAATGAGTAAGAATAAAGAGTAGATGAATAATTTATTGATTTTGTGCATACTTCAAAGGTATAATAACAACAAATAGTAAATTTTCAACAAAAGTTGGATGTTTGCAAGCTCCAGCTCCGAGATCGATACCTCCACATACATGCTAAGTAGTGCTGCTTCATAAAGAAAAAATATCTGTGGCAAAAATAGCAAATGTTTTGACAAATAAAAAAAAAACCCCAAGACATCAGACTGGTTACCATTTCTTTCAAGCATGGTCAATGCAAGGAATTGAAAGATTTCCATGTTTGGGTCATTATTTTTTGCTGTGTGAATACTCAACACATGCTATATACAGTCCTTTAAAACAAAGACTTTAGCAGCACAAAATTCACATTTAATGGAAAAATCTTCCTGTTCTGTGATGTGTTTGCAAGCCTTATAAGCAATGCGTACACGGGTATTTTTCGCAAAAGGATAACATAAGCAGGGTACATAGTTGATGCCCCCCCCCCCCCAAAAAAAAAATTCTCAACAAGCCATCAACGAAGAGGATTTTTAAAAATTTTATACCGAATTTCAATGTAGTCCTCTTGCCATGCAAAAAACAGAAATTGTTGGATTTGAGAAGACAGATGTTACTAATCCAAAGTTTTAGCTGACATTCCCATGTTCAGACCAAGCAAAGAAAGTGTCATTGTGACAGTACCAGTGGCTGGTTCACTGATCACTGCTTTGCAAGCCTGTTGTTTCTCATCCCAAGACACGGAAAGTGTTGGCAAGTATTTTTCAAGCCCCTCTAACTTTGCATATTTGCTATGTTAGGTAGTCACTCAAAAAGCTGTGACCATCAACTGCGATTGCAAACATAACTGGGGTTTAACTCCACAAGTGGTGACAGCTTAATCATGGCAACCATGGGAACTTTTGCTATAAAAATAACGTGGGGGAAAATTCTCTCTGCTAGTGCTACTGTATGCAGTGAGAAACTGTGTTGGAAATATTAATGTGCTTGATACTTTGTGCTCTGACATGAAGAGATGTGAAAATCCTTGGGCTCAAGCTTCAAGCTTACTTCTGATCTCTTTGGTAGAAGCTCCAGGTAAAAAAAAAACAAATGCTTCCAACTAATCTCTTGAAATGCATGGTTATTTTCTTTACAAACAAGATATGGGAACTTAAAAAGATGCTTGTTTTTTTTTAAATTATGTATGTTGTGGGATGGTTCTTCCTAGTCCTTATTTAAAAAAAAAAAAAGAACTACAAGCAGAAATGAATCTTCATGAATCCACATACTCAAACAAAACGGCACTAATGCTGCTTCAGGACAGAAAAAGATTGTACTTGTAAAAATTCCCAATCTATCCCCATCCAAACTCTGCCCAGAAAAAAAACACTTCTTCACATTTTCAAGCAGTTTAAGGTGGCTGCTACATTAATATAACACACAAACACGTTAATCAAAGAATAAAGTAAAACACCTCAACAAAATAATGAACAAAAGGCTTGGATATTTCTACAGAAAACGATTTCCTGAGATTATTAACTTTCAGAATAATTATCAAGTTCTTCTGAGGCACATAAAACATTCTTTTACTCTGTTGTTCTTGCTTGAATTAGCAATTTCAAAGTTTTATAAAAGTTACATACTGTATAGGCTTTTATCAAGCATGTTACATCTCACATTATGTACATTAAGAGCATTAATCTATGGGGTATAATAATTCTGATGGCTCCATGCCAACTGTAGGCCATCATTTTATTTGTGATATGTTATCTCCACGATTCAACAACATACATTCAAGACACCGAACTACATGTCTAACCAAGTTCCCAACAAACATTACAAAAACTCATCCCAGTATGTGTCAGTCCAAATATGCAGAACTGACCATGTAAAAGTCACACATGCACATGCTGTCATTTTAAGATCACAGCTTATCAACATCTGGTCAGATGGAGACGTATTTCTCATCAACAGAAGATTGTGAAATAGTCATGTGAGTTTCTATTTTTGCCTCAAGTCTGTGGTCACCATCCTGTACTTCAAAAACTGTCAGATTTTGAGCAGAAACACAGAACATTCCAGGCTTTCACCACGAAAAAGTGCTGCAAATTTTTTTGAATTTACATCTGGTTTATGCTGGTCTGCGACATCAGACATATGCTAAAACTGGCTGTCGCAAATATACAGCTCCTCACCGCTTACACTTATACACCTTTTGTTAATCTACCCAGGTTTGTTCTCTACTGAATGTCATTCTTCTCAAAGAATAGCATCTCCACCTTCAAAACCAAATGTAGATTGAAACAAAAATAATAAACATTTATGTAAGGAATAAAAATCTACTCATGGGATCAAAACAATATGCAAAAATTGCTCTTATCAAAAGCTTTTCAAGTGAAAAATGTAGGACCCTTTAAATTAAGGATTTCAAGTGAAATATAACATCCAAGTCACTTTCATAATGTAGATTAAAAATATATACTCAAGCATTTTACACGGATTCACTTTATTCATATAATATTCCTCCCAGACCAAAATATTTAGCTCATATTTCCATTAGCCAGGCACTCATGAGTACTGCAGAAACCACATGATGTGGAATACATATATACAGGTGGATATGGCCTGCACAGCAACACCATCAGAACTCAAGATGGACTAATCTCTTGTATACTGCTCTGCGCCATATCTGAATATTCTCCAAAGAGGAAGCCTCTTTTCAAAATCTGTTCATCTTAATTTCACCATGTTAATGTCTATGCAGCTGCATTTCTTTTGATCGCATCTTGGCTTTGTTCAGCTTCTAATCCACTGACTGAAAGATCAGGAAATACAGGATAAGTAGACGAGAACAGAGCCAGGCACCGGTATTGCTGACTAAAAGGAACAAATGCTGGGTCAGTGCAGCAATATTTTTCTTATTTGAGCTTCTCGGTGACTGGTGGTACACTCACATATGGCCAGAATCCAAGCAGAAACTGCACAACAGAAAAGGTATAACAGTTGCTTTATAAAAGAAGTCTTCATCCTATAGCCTGAAAATTAGACACACAACAGACGCACATCAAATTAATATCATTATGTTAAAGAACCTCCAATCACAGGCAGATAAGTGTCATTGACAATCATAGTCTCATACACCTCAACATGCGTGCACACACACACACACACACTCTCTCTCTCCTTCCCCTGACCTTCACGTCAAATCCGTAACACTGTCTTGTTACAAAGATCTTCCCATCAATTTTTAACCCATCACCCACCTTCAACTGTGGTGCTCTTCCCAGTATTAAATAGCGTGTATGAGCGCTGCACAAACAAAGGAGGGATGAGAGTCAATAATTCTTGTATCTTCCACACACAGCAACCACCCCCACCCCCCACTAAATTATATTTCTAATGACTGCAGTGCTCATGCAACAATACTCGCACTTTCACAGAAAATGAAATCCTTAACCAAAGCTGGTTCCTTAGATTGGTGGGAGTGGGGGGAGAGTTGGCAGTGAATAAGTCCCCTTAGCTTTAGGAATTTCTGACTTTTAAATATGGTCATCAAGTGATCAGGCTGATTCAGGCATGTGGTTATTTCAGCCAATAGGTGTTGTTTTCCTTACTGGAAGTTTCCCATTTCTAGTACACCATTGGCAGGATAACTGTGCAAAAACCGACCTTCAATATTTTCCTTTTTCCCACTTTTCTTATACTAAGACATGTAGGTCTCTAGTAAAATGCTCTATTTTCTCTGAACCAAAAGTCACAGGAGCTTAATAAACTGATGCATCTATGCCAAGATAAAAAAGTTATCTGATATAAGCACAGCTTTTGGGGAAACAGCAGTTCCAACAATGTAGATGCTATGGGTGGGGATGGCAGGGGGAGGGGGAAGGAGAGGGAACTTGCCATTTTCACTCACAGAAAGACAAGAGACAGGTAGGTGCCCATTCCAGCCAGTATATGCCACCATGCATGACATTCAAATAGAGGTGTGGCTGCACTGTGAAGCTGTTCACGCCTCAGAGATCTGTACAACACAGAGGGGAAAAAAACTGAGTTATTCTTACAGAAAGGCCATTTCTTTCTCCAAACACAAAGAGCTTATGATTTGATGAAGGATCAGTAGATGCCTTAGCATCAAGATCTTATTTATTAAAATAACTGCATCTTTTCATTATGTAAAGGGCACCAGTAAGATAATGTATGTATTAATGTGATTTCTGTGGAAGTATAATTCTGTGGCATTTTTTTGCGGGGTTGGGGGGTTGTTTTTTCAAAACTCCTATATCCAGCATTGCATTAAGGCAGAGCACAAAGGGCATAACACTTGACAAAGTACAACATAAAACTGAGGTTTTCTTTTTCTCTCTCTCTCTCATTTTGGGGGTGAGTTTGGAGACTGAGGGTGTTCTCTGTGCAGCCTGGTGGGTATATTGGGAAGTTTATTTATTATTTTGGTTGTCAGATGATGAAGGAGTCAAGGGAGAAAAGGAACAATTTTGAGTAGGGTGGTACACAAGTAGGGAATGTTCTCTTTGCTTTCGTTTTGCTTGTCAGCTGACAGACTGTGCTGTCAATTTGATAATTCCTTTACCGAACCCTTTGGCTGCAGAAAATTATAGCTTCTCTATTCCTGGTCATGAAAAACCTTGTAATTTTTGCTTTTTCTCTTTAATGCTGTGTTTTAAAGTTTTAAATGTCACTTGCTACAGTAAAGCCTAAAAAGTAGTTGACAAATATAAGATCCATGCCTAGATACCTCAGCTGATGACAAAAGATATTGTCTACATTCCACAACAGAAAGCCAGAGAGGTATGTCCCACAAGAGGCTATGTAAAGAAGTAAGTTTGCCTTGTATATCCTGAAAAACAAAATAGTTATGTTGGTAATTACCATCATAATCATGCACTCTGACCTTATACTATGCAGGACCTCTTTTAACTATGATTGGCACATTGTAATTCTCAGACTTGGTGTACGCCTAGAGCCCAATGTGAAAAGTATAAAAATATTTACACCATTTACCACAGAAGAAGGTATTCATGACTGCAAAACTGGATAATGCATGCAATGCCTATAATGAAAATGCTTTACCAGAAAGTAAGACAATTTTTTTCCTCTTTCATAAAAAGACACTAACAACTACACGTATTTGATACTCACACCAAAAGTCGTATAGATGCTAAGATCATGGTAGCTACCATAAGCCCATAGGCAATCTGTTGAAGAATAAATGATGCATGCAAAGCCAGAAGCTATACTGATCACCTAGATTGGTAACAATCAGCATCTAATATATCATTTGTAAAGGATCCTAATACTACATTTATCGAGACATAAGTTTTGGTCTAAATATAAAGCTAATTTTACTCCATTTAGGAGTTCATGCAGGTATAAATAGGAACAAGAAAAGGCTATCTATCTATAGCTCTGTATGTGCCTTTCCAGTTCATCTGCATTTAAAGTTTTCAAGCAAAAGCTACACACTTTCACCATGGCAAATCAGTAAAAATGTTGGCTGAAGTTGGAAAGACTTTTTATACAAAAAAGAAGGACATTTACCAACATGAAAGATGCGGAAGTTTCAAGATTTTCACGAACCTAAAGGGCTCATAAATTTTTTACATTTACAAGCCCAATGATTTATTTAGCCAGGTTTTTTTTAAAGTGAAACGCTCTCTTCGTAATACATTTTCAAGAATTACTACAGCAGCAGTCATCGAAAAAACAATTGCCAGATTAGTAATTTCTAATGGCTTCAAGCAGACCACTATTTTCTCAGTCCTGAACACTATTCTATCTTTTAGTTCCCCACACTCCCCCCAGTCTCATGATCAGATAAAAATTGTTTACCAGATATATGTACCAGGCTTTATCAACCTACCTCATGAAACACTGGGTTCTTGTTAATGAGATAAACCTGAGGAAAATCATCACACAATTAACAATTGCAAACTATGACTAACAATCGGTATAATAAGCCAATACTGATGAGCTGACAGGATTGAAAATCTGCTACACAATATACAATAATTCCTGTTGGGATTTCAGTGCATGTAAATCATAACAAGGAAAAAAAGGATGCCAGAATCAACTATGATGTCAGACATAACTGAAAAAGAGGCTGCTACTACTTGACAACTAGGCAACATACTACTGTCAAATGTATCTTTCAATGTTTATTATCCAATACTATTATACTACAAATAGTTCAAACCCTTATGAAAAGGAAAGGTATATGTACAAACACATTTTAGAATTTCTATTAATAACTCATTTGCAATGCAAAATTCACTTAAGAATTATTCTCAATAACTCCTTTGCATCACTAGAATTTGAAAGCTAAATTTAATTTTTTTATTTTTATACATGTATTAAGAATGGGAGATCTCTGGATATTGACCTAACCAAACCACTAGCAACAGAAATCTTCATCCTTATTCCCCACAGTGAGGCCAAGAACACATAGTTCACTAAAGAATAATCTAATTTCCAGGCAAGCTGTCAGACTCACAGCAGTAACAGCAGCCGAGTAGCAGAATAAAAAGGCTATTAGGCGCTTGTTTATCTCTCCTTCTTTTGACTCTACCATAAGACTGCAAAAGTAACAGACATATCATCATATTGTGGCTGTTTTATAAAGAAAGCAATCCCAACTGCTGAACAATGAAAAATTGGCAGATTAAAATAATTCCACATGATGAGTTAATAGCTTTTACAACCAGTAAGGCATAACATATGCACATTTGTATGCCACAGAGCGCTTTTCACCAACATAAACAGGCTTCAATGATCATTGAATATATATATTTATATTCATACATTTATTAAAAAAAATAAAAGCAATAAGCCTCATGCATCTGAGATATTTTGGCAGTGATTACTAAATACTATACCAAAAGCCACTTAATACATGTGCATTCACAGAATGTACAAATTCTCCCTAAATGCTAATAAATATGAAAGGTATGTTAAAAGATGCCATTAAATGGAAAATAAAATGCTTGATATACTGAAATCATAATTGTATATACCCTTACATGCCATAGACAAGAAATGCTGACCCCCAGATCATTGGAAGTTCATCGAGAAGCTGTAAATCAGACAACAATTTTGGCAGGAGGATACACAAGCATGCTTTAGAGTGCAGCTTTGTACTCTGTACCAACCATAAAATACA
The DNA here is from genome assembly GCA_004794575.1 of Lanistes nyassanus. Classification (NCBI taxonomy): domain Eukaryota; kingdom Metazoa; phylum Mollusca; class Gastropoda; order Architaenioglossa; family Ampullariidae; genus Lanistes; species Lanistes nyassanus. Next base: position 251,321 of record SMGT01013571.1, read on the forward strand.
ATTTTGCCAAATACTTTTTTCTCACTTATCAGATGATATGAATCTTTGATGTTAGTCCAGACCTATCAACCCCCATTCCAACTCCCCCCTCTCCCAACTGTGGATTTCTAAAGAAAAGAGGGACAGAGACAAAAGAGAGTGCATATAAAATACATGGAAATGGGAGATTTCTGTTGCATTTGCCTATACAGTCCGCATGCCACTACACAACATTTTTTATATAATAACTAAATATTAAAGTTTTTGCTTGATCTCACCACATTTTGAATAAAAGGCAGTGAAAGCATTATTTTTTAACTGTGCCATTTATATGTACTATAATTCTATACAGATATTTTTTAATTTTATATTGCATAAAAGCCATTATATGTATATTGGCTACTAGACACCAATGATACTGTTTTTTCCCCTTCTATGTCACCCTTTTTGCATATGCCACATCTTCTGTTACTGACCTGCATGCTATACTGAAGTGTCATATGAAAAGCCCATGAACCAACACCAACCACTAGAAAAATAAAGTGGAAAATAAAGACAAAACAGTCCATTCCAAGAACTGAACAAGAAACTGTCACATGAATTTTTTTCACCAAACAGTGGCCACAAAGACTGCTTTCAAGCAGAATAACAGACACAGGAGACACTTTACAAATGTTTTACTACTTTCTTATAAGAGCTCTAACACGCATCTGCTTATTCAAGCATTTCAAAGCCTGTTTTATTTACTAAGAAAAAGAATTTGCTATTTTAAATTATGCTCAACAACAAAATTTGATCTAAAGAATTGCAATAGACTTCACCAACATATCTTGAGATGACAAAGGTATCCAAAAAAGTTCCCATAGCTTTTTAGACTTTAAAGTCCATGAAAGCACAATATAGAAATATTACAAAAACACACCAGAAAAACTGTTTCCAAACACTTATACAGCTCTTAGGACACACTGTCATGTTTGCCTGTTTCACTGATTAATAACAATACGCATCATAAACATTAGCGTCAAGTCTAATGATGGCTTACCAAATGCACTAATGTTTAAAAATGTCAAATGCAGATCTGCCTCACCTATCACACTGATGTGTGACCAGATCACAGGTTTTTCAAGATTCTGCTTGGTGGCCAAGTATGCAGAAAACATTGGGGCAAATATCATGATGCTGTTGGAGATAGTGTTCCCTGGGGACAAGCAAAATAATTATGATTTATCACATTGGTTGAGAATCATACACAACAGCACTCGGGGAATACCAACCCACCTCTCCCAGTTCATCCACTTGACCACCTGCCCCCTAGCAAGGTTGGGGCAGGCAAGGCAAAAAAGTTGAGGAAGGGGATATCACCCATCAGCTGATCCTAGAAAAATAGTGCCTTGGAATACTTCATACCCCTCTTGCCCAAGGACTGAAAAGTTACTATACCTTTGATATTTTTTTTACAATATATCTATCCATATGACCAAAGTAAAAAATATTGCTACCATTTCATTATTTTAAAATATGTGAGTCTACATTCACATCAATCCTGTAAGTTATGCCGTCGTTAAATCCCACTGCTATTTCCATCAAAAGGCTTTGAGAGTCACAGCATTTATAAAGCCTAGAGTGATTTTAGGGCGGGATTCATTTAAAATTATAGGTTACCTGACCATGAAGTGATGCTTACATGGGTCAAACTATATTTAGGGTTATAATTACTACTTATGTGGATGAGGCATACAGGACAGCACAGCTACCCCCACCCCTACCCTTGCCTGGCGCCTCCCTGTTGTCAACCGAGGCAAGGGAAAGTACTCTTCGTACGAAAGGGAAAAGACTGTGTGGTGATCTCCCTTGCATGCTGATCGCCATGTACATGACCCGTTACGGGGGCTGTCATACTTATTACATGTATTTCATTTTTATTTAGGCTTAAGTACAGGGTTGAAATATGTCCTATGCAAATTGTGGGGGGGGGGGGTGCAGCTTTGTTGCTGCTCCACACATTTTCACAGTGTTTGAAGGATGTGACTTTCTTGTGTTTTCGATCACAAATGTCAAAGAAATGAGTGGGGGTGGGTATTTGTTGCTTAACGACCAGCCGCAAACTATGTGCATATCAGGACGGTGTTGCTTGGACAAAGTTTATTTGCTGCCACACATGGACTGCTGTCGCAACACGGGCTTCAGTCCCACCCAGTCACATTATACTGACACCAGGCCAACCAGTCCTAGTACTGTTCCCTGTAGTGCCAGGCGTCTGGCAGTGGCAGGGCAGCTACTAGATTGCCAATTTTTAAGTCTTAGGTATGGCTTGGCTGGGATGCTTCGACCTCCCACAAAGTAATGCTGTGTATACACTACTTAATCCAGTGTCTCAACAGCTTATTACAAGCAAGATTTTTATTTAAAAAAATAAAGATGTTGATTTTTATGGGTTACTGATTTTCCAAAGACCACAAAGGCCACCTGCTTCCCTGCATTAAAGACAATTTTTGGCAAAAGCAAACACTTGATGGGAAAATTTAAACAAGTTTACTCTCCTCCAGATTATAGTCACATTCAGATTGTATGGGAAGATGCAAAACTTTGTTAATCCTTGTCTTAAGCTGCAAGTAGCACAAAAGTAAATGTGTACCACATTCAAGATCATGTGTATGATTTCTGCTGCCTGTTTTCTTTGAACTTACTAAAATTCTTTGCAAAAATAAATTATAAAACTATAGCAAAGTATCCAGACAGGAATACATCTAAACGAAGGTGATAGAGAATGACTGTAGACATGCTGGGTTGGGGAGAAGCAGTTTGATCCCAGTGTCATCTTATAAAAATAAAAATATGTTCAGCTCGTTTATCGAATTGCCATAGTGCTAAATGGCCTATGAACTAATGAAGCACCATCCATAGGCCCCATTGATGGATTCATAGATAATTAAAAATAAAATAAACAGAATTAGCTCTTTAGTTTCTACCATCCTGTAAAGTACATATGGAAGATTGATAGCAATAGGTGAAATTTGGTGATTAAGCTTTAACATAGACCACTTTCAAATGTAAATACTGGACATTAGTGAAAGAAGTTACCAGATCTTTATCCCATTGCCAAAGACGAGAAGTTACATTGATCATCATATGATCATTTAGAATAGATGTACATATCAATAACTTGAATAAGAAAGAGATCACAATGCTGAATCCATCTATAAGCTCTAAATTTAAAATTGAACATACATATTATTGCTGCCTACCTCTATGTAACTTTTTGTTTAAACTCATTTTTTATCTTGTAAACAGAAGTTGGCCATTTTTGTGGCTGCCAATGAAAGGAAAGTTTTGTACACGATCGCAACGCAAGCTATACCGACAGCAGCAGATCGTTTACAGCTGAAGACTTGCTGTCCACAAAGGGAGTATTTCGTGACGTCATGCGAAAGAGCCTCACACAGCCTGTGGGCACACAAATACTTACAAAACTCTGCGACATATCGACTGACAACGTAGTTTTCTTCGCACCAGTCAATGGTTGATGTTACTTTTCCCCAGTAGCCTTCTGTTGGTGCCATAATATGCAGTATCTTTGATCAGACCATAGGCAATAACTCCAACGTCTTCGCGATGTCCGTCTGCAACAGCGTGGAAATATTGATACGCATGCGTCTAAATGCGGTGGGGGCGCCACTTCCGCCAAGTACGAAGCGTATTGTTGTAGCAACGTCTATGAACTCTTCCTTTTGTTTTATGAAAAAAAATCATTTCTATCGATCACTTATAGTGCTTGTTGCCAATTGCCTACTGTGTCCGTGTATACGAGACCTATTAAATTTTGGACTATACAGAATTATTAATACGTATGCCAAACTATTGACGTGTGTTATAGTTGGATAAGTGACTTTCCACCCGACTCGCGAAGTCGTATGCTAGGGGTGCCCATCTTATATCCGCCCGACATTCGCGCGAGTGCGAGTCCTGCGATGGCGGCATACATTCTTTTATCCCCACGACGCAAGTCGTGCGCTGGCGGTGTACATTCTCTTATCCGCACGACCAGCTGTTATTGTAGGATTGGCAGTCGATAATATTATGATGCTACAATTACGCGTACCTATATATTTGTCAAGTTTGTTTTATATTTTGGCAGTGGCATGTAAAGCGGCTATCCAAATTTGTTCTACGACAAACTTCTTATAATGAACGTTGTTGACCTCGCCAGTCCGCAGCTGAGTGGAGTTTTTTAAAAATATCCGATAGGGTGATATCAGGCCTGACCCCCTTAAATTACTTTACTAGCCTGTAAAGGCTGAGACTGCCTTCAAATTTTTACTTCGTAAATAATTTTCCATTTAAATGGTATCTAACAGCTACAAGAGTTGTGGGGACAACGACGTGGAGTGCGGATAAACGAATTGTACTCCAAAAGCGCACGACTAGTCGGGCGGATATAGGAGAACGGACGCCGAAAGCGCACGATCGAGTGGTCGGGCGGATAATCTCGGCCCACACAGTTATATATACCTATATCAGGATAATCAAATTATACGTGTTTACCGTAGCAATTAATAGTGATCTCGAGAGACCTGCAGCAGTCCGAAATGTCTATCATCTAAACCTTCGGTAGGATTCAACATTCATCTACAGCTACGTAGCACACGCTTGTGTCCTATATTATATATATATGGACATAATTTTTTTTCTTGTTTGGCTAATGTTGGCCCAAGCTATTCCTCACCAATATTGGCCCAATTGCGATTTTCCTTTATGGCGTCAATAGTAATATGTCGATCTGTTTTGCATTATCTGTTTGCCATTAGCATATCATATGCGAACTCACCGTGTCTGCTATGGTTTACCATATGGTTTATCTCTGGGTTTACTAAACTGTTAGGGAATTTGAAGGGGGGGGGGGCAATTTTTTTTTCTCGTGTGGCATACCTTTTACACCGGCAGCTTTAAAAAAATCTTTGCAAAACCCTACAATTACACAAGAGGATTTGGTAAAGAAGGCTGGCTGTTTAAATCACTTTTTTTACACTGGCTCTTTCATCTGGCTTTTGCTTAGATTTAAGACTCGGATCAATATTCCAGGTGGTGGGGATCAGAGGGTTAGGGATAGGATCCGAGTTGAGGTAAAAGCTGAGCCCTATACTCTATCCACAAGTTCGCGCACGCCATTTGAGGATACTGTGGCCGGGGCCATGTCTCAAGCCACTTCGAGGCTCATGATCCTCACTTCCGCTTAGCTAGTTTTAAGCGTTTTAAGTGATAGCTGCATCTCGCAAGCGGCTCGCATTCCAGCCAGAAATCGAAGAAAAAAATATCAAAAAGGTGGTGGTGACATCTGCTCATTTATCGGGTGTAAAAACAACAGAAGAGTTTTACATCGGTGGCGTCTTACGCAATGTGTGGTGCACAAACCACTTCTGCACGGCGAGTGCCCCTGTGAACCGTCATACGAAACCCCGAACAGCCACGAACAGCCACCAAAATTCATGGTCTTAGATCTAAATAAAGGTTTTAAAGGTATAGCAAGCATTAAAATGCACTTTCTGAATTATTTGATGCATAATATGTCAAAAATCGACATTATTTGTGTACGTACATTTTACAAATTTGTGTCAGTACAGTTAATGAGTTATCGTCTGCTCGTCCGCCGTGTATACGAAATACATCAGAACGCACTTTCTGAATTATCTGATGTTTAATATGTCAAAAATCGACACTTGTGTACGTACATTTTACAGATTTGTCAGTACTGTCATCGTCTGCTCGTCTGCCGTGTATACACAAGTGTCGGCTGTTGGCATTCTGATGCTTGCTATACCTTTAAAAACATTTATTTAGACCTAAAACCATGGATTTCGGTGGCTGTTCGGTATTTCGTATACACGTCGGACGAGCAGACGATAAAAGTACCCACACAAATCTGTAAAATGTACGTACTCAAGTGTCGGTTTTTAACATATTATGCATCACACAATTCAGAAAGTGCTTTCTGATGCTTGATATACCTTTAAAACCTTTTATTTAGGCCTAAAACCATGAATTTTGGTGACTGTTCGTGGGTGTGCATGGCTGATTAACTGAGAGGATGAAGGCAAACCGGAACTCACGATCATGACTGGCACAAGCTTGCCTCCAGCGCCGTTTGGGTATCACCCCAAGCGGTACCGGAAGCGCGAACTTGTGGATAGCCACGGAGTTAAAGCACAGCAGACGATAAGGAAATGATTTTTGAAGCTTGAGTACTGATTTCGGGCTGGGACAAAATTTGTAAAAAAAATTTTAGCTTGCAGAACAATTTCAGCAACTCTCCTCCTAAATGATATTTTAAGCAATAAACATCTTGAAAAATAATCCAAACAATAGAGGAAAGTCTCCCATTGCACTGGAGTGTGTGTGTGTGTCGTTTCCGTTCATAAAGCGTGCAAATGTGACCTTGACCCTTGAACTAAGCCTCCAAATTTACTAAATTACATTTTTTGTATGTTCATGTATGACATTAGTTCAGCGCTCCTTTTTATATTTTTGATATCTTAAAAATTTATCCTGGTATTCTGATGTATCATTTCTATATTGCATGCCAATATGTTATAGAAACGAAGAAATATTTTTGGTACTCACTGTCGCTTTCCTTTACGCTGCGTCGCCATTTGCAAAGAGCGGACGTATGCAGTTATTGTCCTGACAAATAGAACTTGCACTTTAGGTCTCAAATATGGGAAGATCCAGAAGCAGAAGCAGATCTTCGAGTAGACACAGGCATAAATCGAAACGGAAAAAGACTGCAAGATCGAAGTCGCGATCAATATCAAGAGACAGAAATCGGCGGGACAGAGGAAGTCGTATGCGATCTAGATCGCGTGACGTGAAAAAAGGCAGTCGGTAAGTTAAAATTTTTTGTTTTTACTTTCATTGGCATTATTTATTTTTTATTTTTGTACGCGTGTGGATTAAGAAGAATGTGTAGTGATGTGTAGAGGTAGTTTTCAGTGATTCTTTCGTTGACATGTCTGAAGGTTGAACACTCTAGTGTATGACTGAGCCGGCACTGATCAGCGATATCCGATAGGCGATTATAGGATGATAAACTCGTATTCATTGCTGTTTGTCTTATTTGTAAATTACTAGTGTGACTTTTTTTTAAAAAGTCATTTAAGGTTCCATATTATACTTTATGTGCTTATTTTTTATCTGGATTAGTAGATAGCATATGTAATTCGTAATTTATAAAGAGAACAAGCACCACAAACGACGTCATTTCTGAGATTTCTGTTGATCTGTAACTAGTCTGTTGCTGTATGAGTTAATAAAACAGTATACTATAATATTAATTTACTTAGGGTTACAAAGCAAAGTCGCACACAAGTGTTTGGATTATATGCAGTCTTATTATTCGTGTGCACGATTCTTTGTTGTATATGCAGGTAATGCTACATATTCTAAGACAAAAGAGTATCAACCTTTGAGATTTAAGTAGGCCTAGGTTTACACCAGCTCAAATTACAGACTCTTTCCAGTCAATTTTTGGTCTTGGAAAACTATAAATGAAATAAGGGGCCTGCTCTTTGGCATTTGCCTCCTAACAAGATCAGTGAAAAACAAAACCCCAAAACAACCAGGGAGTCATTATAATGGTGACAAAGTGATTCATCACTTCCATTGTGGTAACTAAGTGTAAACTAAATACACTTGGTGGTGTTTTTGTCGTGGAGTGGTGACAGATTTGCAGATCTTTTAGTGATGAAGTAGACTAGAGGGTTTTCTGAGTTTTATTTAAGCAAAGTTTCATATGCCAACTTTTATTCCCTCTGTTGCACCTACACACAGCAAGCTATGCTCTCACAAAACTATATAGGCCCAGAGTGGGCTGTTAAGAGGACGACTGGCATTAACAGAAATTAGAGCGAAAAGTGGCAAATCTGTCTTTATGTACAAAGTAAAATCCACACAAATCTAAGACTACAAACAAAAGGAAATAACAGAACGGACATTCTCTGCTCTTCCTATAGATGTATAATGGAGTTACTAAGGTGTAGGAGAAGTTTTAATTCAGCTGAAGTATATTTCTAAGAGCTGAATGTAACATATTGTCATGAAATTTCCTATAACCAATATTCTTCTTAATCTTAATGAAAGTTAGTTATTGTTAGTATTGTAATCAAGTAGTAACTGAGTAGAATCCAAATGTCTCTTTGACTTTGAAGTATATTAGCAGAACTAGAAATAAATATTAAAAGTGTGTGTTCGCTGCACATTTTAGGCCACCAGCCCATTGTCTGATACACTGCTAGCGACTGTAGATCTGTAGTGTGATGAGACTCATAGTGTGTTGTGGCAAATTGTTGCCACGATGGCTACACCCATGACTTTTGAATTTATTTCAGGAAACGTTCTTTTTCATCAAGCAGTTCAAGCAGTGATGATGACCTTATTCTGCGAGCTAAAAGAAGAGAAGAAGAAGAAAAGAAGGCAGAAATGGAAAAACAGCGCCTTTTGTGAGTTCATTATTGTTTATCTTGATTATTATTATTACCATATTCATTATCTTTTATTCCCCTATCGCAGGTGCCTTGATAATACAGCTTGTGATGGCCAATATTACATCAGCAGGATCATTAATTTGCTGCTAAATGGTGTTTAAAAAACTGGTGGACTTAACAGATGAAAAATAAATAAGTTTTTCCAAGAATTTGTAACTTTTACTTGAAGTTGAGGACAGACTGTTTTGTCCTATGGACAAAAAAAAAATTAGATTGTAGAGTTGCCTGCTGTCCTGCATTTTCAATGCTTGTCCTGAAAATAAGGCTGTATGGAAATTGTGGAAATGTAACTCATTCTCAGAAAAATAAACACAGTTAACATACCCTATCACTGCTATTTATTTTCTACACACTGGTTGTTGCACCAAGATCTTTTGGAAAAAAGACAGAGGTGAGTTTCACTAAAGTGAAAATAAAGACCAGTGAAGTTATATTGTAACATTAGGGACTTAATGCAACCATCGGATCAAAACTGAAGGACAGTAGGTCACAAGACAGACACGAAACAGTTGGTCTTTGGTCTGGGAAGACCAGCTTGACCCAACATCCATCAATCTATTGATGGATGGAACTGAACAATGATCAGTGTTTTTAGGTCTTCATTGGCCAAAGACTGCTGAAAACTGATGCCTAAACCAATTACTGCTCAGTGTAAGAAAGCAGCACCTGCCTCTGATGAAGTGGTACAAATGGTTCGACAGGGGGCTCATTGTGGCCAGACAATGTGTTATTTGAATTTGCATCATGGCGAAATGAATTTTGACGTAAACTTAAATCTTGGTAAAGGTGTATTGGGGGGGGGGGTGAAAGAAGTAAAGTGCAATAAAGTTGCTGTGAATTCATAAATCAGCATGTACAATAAACTGGTCACATGCACAAGTCATTCAAAAAGGTGCTGCCTTTGTTTACTCTGCTGCTGTAACTTCAGTGTAGGTCACCGCAGTCAGGGTGAGTGTGGCATCAAGTATTGCATTCAAAAAAGTAAAAACAGGGTGCGATTTTTCTTGGCTATATAACTTTTTTGTAACTGTTAGTTTAATATTGGCCACCTTTCCTGTGAAGCTGTTAGTGTTACTTAGCACCTTGATGCCAGTGCTAAGCCATGACCTATCTCAGTTTACATTCAAGTAGTCTTAACCTATAAAACATTCAAAAAACAAAACAAAAACATACTACAGGTACCAACAAAATGTGCAGTTAGTGTCAGCCTTCAATTCAAGATAGCTGGCTAGCTGCATTAATGTTAAGCAAAGCAGAGCTGGTCACTCTTAGGTATCAAGCTTTCAAACCTGTTAATAGCCTGAGGACCAAAAAGACTGTACAACTTTCTTCTTACACAGATTGTAAACAAGAACTGGCCAATATTTCAGCATCATTCTCAGCTTGCCAGTCCTGTGCTAGGGCCATAATATTTTGTAGTATTCTGTGCAGGCACCAGAGAGAAAACATTACCAAATGAGAGGGCATCTTATGTTGCTGTTCTGTGCAGGTGCCAGAAAGAGAACCCTACAAAACTAATACAACTTACTGTTCTGTGGATGTGGCAGAAAGAGAACCATACAAAACAAATACAGTTTGTGTTACTGTTATTTCCATATGCCAGAAAGAAATCCTAGCAAAACATATACAACTTGTGTTACTCAATTTACTGTTCTGTGCAGGCGCCAGAAAGAGCTGGAGGAGAAGATGATAGAGGAGGAGGTGGCTCGGCGTGTGGAAGAGCTGGTGGCAAAGCGTGTAGAGGAGGAACTGGAGAAACGAAAGGAGGAGATTGAAGCAGAGGTGTTGCGGAGAGTTGAGGAGGCCAAACACATCATGGAGCTTCAGATGCTTAATGAACTGGAGTCTCAGCGCCAGGCAGAACTTGAGGCTCAAAAACGCAAGGAGGTAAACTCATGCCTTCCATTCCACCGGGGGACGCGCTGGCATGTCTCACTTATGATCTTGCCACCACCAACAGGGGTTCTAAGACAGTCATTTACCCGAGTGTTCAGAATAGACTCAGTCCTTCTACACATGAAACATCTTTCTGTGCTGCCCGGTTGAGCGGGCAGTTATGGGATTGTACAACAGTGGGCTAGGCTTATGAATGATGGAACTACTAAATCTAAAAGTGTTCCTTGCTTTATGCACATGCCAGCGTGTGACCAGTTGCAGGTGTGTTTCTCTGTGAACTCTTTGGGGTCTTGTAACAGAGATCTGATCTAGTCAGCTCAAGCTGATCCCAGCAGATTTTTTATCCAGTATTCAAAGGAGTCCCTAGGGAGTGAGGTTCCCACTCGCCCATTTACTTTTGGATGCTTGAGGTTAATAAATATATTCTTTTATAAAAACCGTGTGTACTGTCACTTATAAACTTTTCTCAGATTTAATTTAAAAAGGGGTTTTAAAACTTTTTTTTATTAACTGCCATTTTTCAGCATGAATAGCATGCAGCAATGGTGACATGAGCTGTAAGCTCATAAGGTTTTTTTTTCGGCTAACCCTTATATCATCTTATAGTCTTCATAAAATTTTAACAATATGGGTGGATGGCACATCAGTGAGGAGAGCTAAATAAAGACTCCAATCTACAGTAGGAATGTAGCCTGATTTTCCTGTTTGCCTGGAATCTTGGCAAGTTATAGAAAGATGCTGTAGCCATTTTTTTAGAGCAGTCTTATTAAAACATTTATCCCATACTGCTTCTCCAACATATTTGCAAAAAAAGCTCTTTGTTGCAGTTGCAGCATGCGTGGTTTATTCCTGTTTAAAGAACACAGCACAAGGGAGGAAAAATAACCTTCTGTTATTGTAAATAAGTTCTCAAGAAGGTGGTAGGTAGAAAATGCCGGCAGTTGTCCCCCCTCTCTTGTTCCTGTGACAATGGTTGTTCTCTCAAATGCTTTTTATTTGCAGCAAAATTAAAGAGATCAGCACAAACATAAAAAGAGAAAAAGAAAGCCAAGAAGCTTGATTAAATTGGGGGTGCCGAAGATATCTTTCATTCCAGTGCAGCTGTGATCAACCTTTTTGTATAAAATTTGTTGTAGGTATTGGCATTGTAAAGGATTTTGCAGTGAGTCACAGGTCAGGAGATAATGCCAAGGATGCAAAAAACGATAACAGCAAGTACCCATTCTCTTCATTTGTGCCATGTGTACCCAGTTTATTTGAAGGGACTCTAGAAGGAGGTGGGGGGATCTGAAAGCAGACGGCTCTGTGTTGGTTGAGAAGAAGGGAGCCTCATTAGTAGTTGTGAAAAAGAGCACACGAGAATCGCAGGCAGCAGTGTCAAAAAGTCGGGATAGTTTTATGTAGAGGACTGTAGAGAAACCTGTGCAGGAAGTAGTGTTTGTCCCCAGTTTGTGTGTGGATGTGGGGATGTGTGCGAAGAAAGCGGGAAAGAAGAAAAAGGTTTGCAGCCGGAGCGCCTAGCAAGTGCCATGTTAACCGCAGTATACGGTATGTAATCCTGAAGATGCCACAGGAGGTATAGTAACTTTTTTTGCCACATGCCATTTACCATTGTATTCCTAGACAGTTGTTTGCATTGCTTCCCCTGTTTGTCTTGATAAACCGTGAATTAACATTCTTTGCAGGTTCCTTGATTGTTTTGCTGACAGTCTGACTTAGCAGACGTAATAAATGGACAGACCTGACTAATCGTGGGAAAGTTGCTTTGCAGGTTGTTGCAAATTGCTGGGCGGGGGGATAAATGTGTGTTGTGCACATGTATGTTTTTGCACTTAAACGTCATCATCTGTCTTCACATTGGATTATATATATATGTATATATAGACCATTTTTAGCTTGTTTGGGTTCTCTTGTGTATGTTTTCTACATACAATAGTTGTTATTTTAATCCAAATCATTGTATATAATAAAAATATATGGGTGAACAATGTAAGAAAAGGGTTCTGTATTAAGTGCAAGAAGTAGAAATTGTTTGTAAATGTAATCTTTTTCCCCCGACGTCCCTTTATTTCTGTTAAAGTCAGATGTATCTTTTTCCCTCTCGTGGATCCAGAAGACTAGTTATGAAAGTGTTTTGTCCATTACCATTGTTCATGTAGTTTCAAGAATTACTGGCATTTGATTTAGTGAGTGCCACCTGCTTTGGCATGCTAAGGCATTAGCTGTTACAGGTGATACATGCTAGAATACTTTTTTTAAAAGTACTTTTTGTGTGGTCATGTATGACCTTGAATTAACTGCTCTTCATTTCTCTGCAGGAGGAGGAGCGGAAGAAGCGGCAAGAACTGGAAGCTATTATGGAAGAAAACAACAGAAAAATTGAAGAAGCCCAGCGTAAACTTGTGAGTAATGATCGCCCAGCATTTTGATTTCTTTTGATTTCCAGCATCTTGGTTTTTGTCTTTTTACTCTCCTTGGTTAGAGTATGCTGTAGTTGTACATTTTCTTCTTACGAAGGACATTTTCACTATAGACTGTTCTCTACCATGCAGTCAGTTTTAGCAACATCTTCATAGAATCCATGAAGGTTACTGGGGTTCGTTTGTGTTCGTGTGGGGTTTGGCTCTAGCAGTTGCCTGCTAGAGCACCACCAATAAGGGCATGCTTTCAGTGAAACATACAGTTTGTGAGCAAGATTTGCTGTCGGAAGTTTATGAATAGACACGGGTTGTTTTCTTGCTCAGGCTGAAGAGCAGCTCAAGCTGGTTGAAGAGCAGCGCAAGATTCTGGAGGAGAAACAACGACTGGAGGAGGAGGAACAACGGCGCCTGAAACGTGACCAGGAGGTTATACTCAACAAGAAGAATGCTCGGCCCAAGTTGTCCTTCTCTCTTAATGCAAAGTAGACAGCCCTCTCTTCTCCTGTGTCTGGCATTGGCAATGTCCCCAACCTGCCCTTGTCCACCTTGTAATTGACCATAACCCTGTCCCTACAGGTTTTCTCAAGCCCTCGTCATTTGCCTGTGCGTGGCCCTGTAGTATGCCTTGAAGAAAATTAGCATGCTGTGGCTGGGCTGAAATGAAACCCATTAGGTTTTCTTATCGGACCATAGACCTCCATGCCTCTTCCACTGGGCACTTGGTGAGAAAGACACACAAGAAAGACACCTGCTGAATCTGTGCTGTGCCAAGAAAAGTGGTCACCTTGTGGGTGCATGAGGATGTGTCAGGGCAGGAGATTTCATCTAGCTGCAACTGAAGAGGGAGATGAATATGTGAAGGGCTGTTCTACAGGCTCTGCTGCCACATGTCACTGTGAGCCTGAAAGTGAAAACTTTTGACTGCATTGGCTGGTTGATGATCAGCTGTGATCAGACGTGTTGCAAGAAGACTTTGGCATTGAAAACATTGCTATTGTTCGTCTAAAGCCACAGGCCTTCATTTTCTTACCAGTGTTGCAGTGTCTGGCAGTTGTTCATAATAGGTGGTGTGAGAGATGGGTCGGAGCTGATGCATTTAGCCCTTTGAGATGAATTAGCAGTGATCTCTTGTGTTTGAATTACAGAACTTACAAACATTGCAAGTGGTTATGCCACAGAAAAATGAAATACACCTTTATTTACTACATGTGTAAACTTAGTGTTGGTAGCCATCAAGGGCATATACTTCCACGATTCCTCTAGGCAACTGAATTTGTTCTCCATGCTACATTTATCCTCTTGTTTGCCAGTGACTAGTTCTGTTTTTTAAAATTGCACACCTAAAGTAAAACATGTCAGGTGTACAACACCCGACCGTACATGTCTTGGAAAACATGTATAATGTTGCTGTTACACCAAGATGTCCTAACAGATTTAAGATTGCTCCTAGGTAAAAACAGCCAGGTATGAACAGGTCAGAAAGTTTTTTTTTTGTTTTTTGTTTGTTTTTTTTGTAAAATCACTGGGGTGAGATGTATGACCGACTGCTTGAGGCCTACGAGGCTGATACCAAGCCAAGGTATACAGTTCAGTAAAGGCTTTCAACCCATCATTCATTGAAATCCCTAATTCAGCAACATGCTTTGGCTTGTGGTTGAGCTAGTTATTCTGATGGACCTGCTTTTGAATTTTATGGTGAACAGACAGAGTAATCCATTGCTACTAGACTTCTGCTTTTAAACAAAGAAACAAACAAAATCTCAGTACAGCAAGAATCATCTACAACATCGAATTTCTTTGTTCACAGACCCCAGTAAACCTAGCAGGTTGAAGAGATTTTACAGTTGGTTTTAAGTGAACAAGAAGTCGGAGTTTTTCACAAATGGAAGAAAGGGAAGTTATTTTGTAATCGTGCGTGTGTGTGTGCGTGCGCGCATGGCTGTGTGCATGTGTACATAGGTGGCTATCAATGAGATACAATATGCCCATGGCAGCAGCTTTGTGTTACTGTGAGGTGCGTTTGTTCTTGAATTCTTCGTACATATATGGACATGAAAAGGAGTTTTCTGTTTCTGTGTCTTGTATAATTCGTAAGAGTGGATTATGGAGTAATGCCACATAGCCTGCCTTTAGACAGAGCTAGATTATTGAATGCAAGTTCTGAAAGGGACTATAACATATGAGTGAGGTTAGGTCAACTACATTTTGCATGGGATAAAAGAAGCACTTTTGGTTAGGTGATGCATACGGTAAAAGGTTTGCTGGGTTAGAGGAGTTTCAAAAGTTTTTATTGTGAATTTGATAAAACTATTCAGAGAAGGTGTGTAAACAAACACTGGGTGAGTTGCACATCTCAACAGTATATTTTCTTACATTTAAAACTGTAAAGAAAAAAGCCTTGGTATGTGACACTAGGATAAGAGCACATTTACATGGTTAATTTAAAAAATGAAAGCAATAAGATAAATAATGACTGTTAATAAACTACAAACGGGGAACAAGGGCTTGAAACACTCAAAGTAACTATGCAGACGCGTGCAACCAAGGGAGCTTACTGTACCTAAACACGCAGCAAAGAGGGTCGAAAGAAAGGGACCGGGCAGATCCCTGCGTCTGCAAGCGGTTACTTTGAGCGTTTCAAGTACTTGTTGTAGTGACTGTTACTCTTTAGGATATGAGGATGGTATGCACTTTGGGAAATTTGGTAGGACTTAACAACTGTTGCAAAACACCTGAGGTAGAGCAGTATTTTTAAGACAGTTGTGTTTGGTTTGCTCCAGGGGTGCTCAGGTAAGGCCCCAGGGCTCATATGCTATATAAGATTTGAGATCCGTGGTCTTGGTTTTAGGATGAAGCTGTTGAGGTGTGCAACCCATTTGCAAGAGGTGTTTTTCTTTACAGGTAAACGATGTGATGTTGCAGATTTCCAAAATAAAAAAGCCTTCATGTTTTATTGGTGCTTTTTTTCCTTTCCTCATCTAATTGTCACCATCCCAACACCTTTATTTTAGGCATGAAGTAAATGTACAAGCACTGAGTGAATGCTGTGGAAAAATGCATCTGTGGCATAAGGGGTAATACAGGTTCAAAATATTCTGCATTGCAAAGCATGTTTGGGAAGCAAATTTTGCAATGTTGCATTAAATGAAAAGCACTTCAACTACCTCGATTGTTTGAAAATGTACCCAAAGGAAATTGAGCAATTGTGGTGCACATTTCAAAACATCCTTTGAGAACATCATACAAAACGCGTGGTTCCATGATTCTCGATGATGCTTGGCTTGTGAACAGTACAAGCGCAGATCACATGTTGAAGCCGTTCTCTAGACGTAAAATTTGTTAGACTAGAAGAAGCATTTTTTTTCCATTACCTGCTTGGTTGCATAGGCAACGCCTGTGTACTCGTCAGAATGAACGTAGAGAACGGGCATTTTAAAACGAGGGCTGTTAAGGAACGCACATTAGCGTCGAGCGTTCGTTTCTCCACGCTGTATGTAAATGAGGTCTACGTAAAATACAGGGTGAGGGCCAGCGGGACTTGGGACCGCTCAGACAACCCACCTAGTACACGTACCCGAAGAAAGTACCCCCTTTGCCTGTCTGGCTGGTATCCGCGTACCCATGTCATTACTACGTCAGAGCTATTCAAAAGGGTAAATATTACTCCTATGCCCCGCCCCTCGATTGAAATATTCCACGGTGCCAACAGAAAAAGGAGACGTTCAGTCTCGTGCCACGCAGCCGTGAGTGTCTGTCGTACAGCAGCCAGCGCTCCTCGTCACATCCGACAAAAATTGGCGAGTATAGAATCCAGTTTATAACTGGTACAACCGAAAAGACGGGTGTAAAGAAATGCAGAAGCTCCTACCTGTGTAACGCTCTGGACAGATTTTCGTGTGACGTAGCTTACTGCAGAACGCGTTTTGTGGATTGACTTGGCAGTTAAGCCTTTTGGCCTGACAGGTCAAGCAGTTCATCTTGCAAAGTAAGTGCTTGTTTAAATTCATATATATGTAACCAATGCCCATACGTTAGCCTCAAGCAGTTTCTCTCACTCTTAACGCGCACAGACGATAGAATGCAAATGTCCACAATTGAATCATGTCCCCGCGTGGTTGACTAGACCGCTGGAGTGCAAAACCCAATCGCATTATTGTGCCTGCTAGTGGGACAAAAGTTTTAAAAATAAACCTAATCCGTGACTAAATTGACAGTCCAACGCTAACCATGGCCACTTTTAAGACAAAACGAGATAAGACCTTCGAAACTGGTCATAAATCATATCGTATGTCCTCAACTGCCGCAGAAGTGTGACAGACTTGGGTTGGCAGTTCACGTACATTGTGTACAACCTAATCTACATCTTGCTTGTGTTTATTCACAGCAGTATTAACTGATCTAAAATGGGAGAAGGGGAGCGAATGGCCGTGTGGTTAGAGCGCAGGCCCCCTAATACGAAGGCGCAGGTTCAATACCCGTGCTCTGCAGTAGTCTGGCCCAAGTTCTCCTAGCTGTGAATACCTACCTGACCCCATGGGTTAGGGAAGGTAAAGGAGATGGGCACCGACCTCACAATGCTGGCCCACAGAAAAGTGGGTGGGGGTGGTTTGGTACTCCCCTACGACCTAAAAAAATCTTCACCTTTTCACCTTTAAATGGGAGAATAAACTCCAGAGCATGACGCACGCTGAAGGTGAATTTCCCCACTCGTGTCGTATTTCGTGGACTCCAGGTACAAGTCTGTTTCTCCACTCTTCTCTTCAGGGTTGGAGATTCGCTTTCTGTTCAGGAAGTATAACCTTCGTAAGTTAGTACGTCGCCCTACAGAGGAGCGAGATCGAGGGCTAGTGGCTGGAGGTGGGGTGGGGGCATCGATGAAAGAGTTTGCAGTTGGTCTACCTGTACTTTGCCTCCTTTATAAAGCAATGAAGAGTGGGCAATGCAGGAAGTCAACATGTCAAAAACAAAATTTAAAGAAAGGGTGGGAGGGGTGCGGGGCCTGTAGTAACAAAGGAGAGAAAAGTCAGTCTACTCATATTCCCACACCTCTGCTAGTTGGCGGCACCGCCTGACTTGATATCTATGCTCGTGTTTCACTGTAAAACTCATCTGCAGATCTGCACACGAGTATCACACGCACAAGCCTGTCTTCATGTATATGTCTACACCATCATTCATGCATGACAAGTCCAGTGCGAAAGAAGTCGATCGGTTATTATTGTTGCGAGCGGGGCTGGGGCGGGTCTTGTGGTATTGCATTGTTGCGTAATTGCTTTTGGTATATAAAATGCAGGCGGTAGGTAGCAGGTAGGTTAGTGAGGAGGACATTCCATCCAAGACGGATCTGAGCCTGAACTTAAAACTTAGCAGGCCAGACATAACTGAGAGGTCAGACACACCATTTTAAGTCGCACAACACTCAATAACTATATACAAAAGAGCCATAACTCCAAACCATACATCGTCCACTTGGGTCACCAAGCATGCAGTTAGCCACCACAGCAACACATGCAGATTGGAAAAGTCAGACATTTAATACTGTTTTATAAACTCTAGCGGGGTTAGCAAAGAAGAAAGGAAGGAGAGAGATAGAAAGGGAGGAGGGAGGTTTCCTGTTTTTTCCGCCTGGTAGGCCTTGGACGGCCAGAGGAAGAAAGGGACTCGGATAAAGTTTGATAGTCTGAGGGACATGAGATTTACTGAGTTTGTAAGCCGGCCCGCCACTATGATTCACACCCGACGATAAATAAAACTTTGATGGACCAAAACATGAGTGCGTGGAGTGTTGAAGGAAACAGTGGTGCATGTCTCTTCGTGGTGGCGTGACTGAGGCGCTATGCTACATGCTCTGTGTGGTGCCGTGACCATTCATAACGTTACATAACCCTGTTCGTATGTAACATTTTGTCCATGGCTATCAGCCATATCTCTAAAGATCTCGTGCGCGTGGTTGTTGGAGAACGGGAAGCATAAAGGAGGGAGCGTGTCTGGCTCACTATGACAGGCCTTCGACCTCTTGGAGAGAGGTTACAAAAACTTCTTAACACAATTTACGGGACGGTCAACAATACAATTTTAAGTGCCGTCAACACATCTCTGTGTATACCTATTTAATTGAAAAGACAATCAAAGTCAAGATGATCCAGAACAGCTGGGGAGGGGAAGGGGGAGGGGGAAATGAGATCTGCACATATATAGCACGTACTGACCACGAAGCGGGTGAGTTGCAATTGGTGGGATTTTTTAAACACAAAAGCCCCCCTCCCACCCTCATGAAAGCAAGTAACGCTTTGAAAATGTAAGAAGCCTCCATGAACAGTGTCCTGTGGTCAATAACGACTAGCTAGCCTTGCAGGGCACATTCATCAATCCGTCGAAGGAGGCGGAATCCCCGGTGCTGCACAAAAATATGGGTTCTCTCACAAACAGGAAACGTGTCCATCATCTTGTGTAAATCCCGATATTCAGCGTGTGCACTTACAGCAATTATGTGAGATTCAGATTTTGTTTTGATTTTTGGCCCCCCCCCCCCGCTATTTTGGGGAGAGGGGTGCTGGGATGGCGTCCAGAAAAAGTTCAAATAATAAATATACTAAATGGAACATAACGACAACAGTGGAGATGTGCGCGTGTCCTCTCTTGACGTCCACGCGCATGTTCTCGCAGTGGGCAAACCACATCCGGGTAACTTGTTTCAGAATGGAAAGGAAAGACACGGTGGACCGTCAGAAAGAGTGTCGACAAGTACGGAGGCTACAAATCGAGAACTACGCCAAGTTCATCGCAGAACAAAAGAAACAGCAGCCGCAGCCCCCTAGACTGTTGCCACGGAAACCCAACAAAAAAGGAACAGTCGTTCACTTTCACAGCGACGTTGACCTGCAGGTAGCCGTGGAGGAAGTGGATGCCAAACAAGGTAAGTGGCGGATAGTAACCGATCGTAACTGGGTGGTGCAGTCAAAACACGGTAACGACCTCCCACCTCATACCGGACCCCAATGTTAGTGGCGCTCTTGGGGGGGGGGGGAGTAATCTTAGAGTGTGCTTCAGCGCACCCGTTCACACCCACGTCCATCATATGCCGTTGGGGCTCATGGCAAGAGAGTTTTGCAACTGCATAGTTCGCATGCGCATAAGTTTTGTTGTTGTTGTTGTTGTTGTTGATGACATACGATAAATTTTTTCTGACAGTTCTTTTTAATTTAACGTTGAACTGTTAAGAATTTCTTGAGTGTGTGTGTGTGTGTGG
>SMGT01013571.1:271757-285219 GCA_004794575.1 Lanistes nyassanus
GGGGGGGGGGGGGGGGGAGAGAACAGTAGTTGCGTAGCTCTAAACACCCTATCACAGCGCAAAATAATCATCCCAAAAACTCTTTAAAGGTATAAACGGCGTTATCAGAAAGAAACATCACTTCTCCGATAATCCTGAAGTGATAATGTTGTAAAAGATATTTTGGTTGTTAGATTAGCGAAGACTAGAAGAACGCAAAAGCAATTAATTTCCCCTAGAGTTTTTTTAAAAAAATAACAGAGCACTATATGAACTTATAATAAAAATTGACTTACAATACTGTTGTTTGGTGCAGCAATATTTAAATAAAACAGAAAATTTGTTGAAGTATGTCCTCGCATTTAATGTAGGGATATTTTGGAACAGTCTGCAGTATTTGAGACATTTTGCATTATCTTTTGATGAAGCTGCGTGAGTGGGTGAGAGAGGGGTGTGGTTTGTTGGCTGTGGGGGTAGAGGGTGCTCCGATCCTTTGAGACGCTAAGGCCCGTTAGGGTAATATAGATTTGACCTTCACTATCGATTTTACCTCCAGGGGGAACTTATGCACGTGAACAGTTCCAGTCGAGGTCGATCAGTAACGCGTCGATGAAACTTATGTGGACACTTTCTGAGACATGTTCAGTTATTAAATATGCATTCTTGTACATCGTCGTACGTGTTTTTCATGGGTTTTGGTGAACGGTTGGCGTCTCTGATGCTGTAGAATATTAGACTAAGTTAAAATGCCGCTGCGGCTGGCGGAATCGTTCCACTTTTCAAGGGAAGCCACTACAGTCGAAAACCAACCTCAGTTTTTTGCTTCGTCCTACGTGTTGCTAGTAGTCTAGTCAACTTTTGGCGTTTCTGTTGAGACTTCGTGATCCTGTTTATGGATGTTGGGACGATACTGAAATGTTTACAGGGCTGAAGATATTTTACAGTCAATTTTTGAATTGTCGTCGCTTGCATCTGCGATGGCAAACGATCGTTTGGAAAGGGATGACCCGTGGGCGTGGAAGAAAGTAGAAACGTAGAATTGATGTCCGTCGTTATTTTGTCTTGGGAACCAACTTGCATGTAAGATTTTTCTCGGTTAGTTTCTGGGGGTTTAGCTCGTGTAATTTTGCAGAATGGGTAAAATATCAAAGCTAATGTTATTTTGTCCTGCCGTTAAGTGATCGCAACGATCGCAAGTAATGAACTGAAAGTGCGTCTGCATTTCAAGGGAGGCCACTGTGGTCGAAAAGGCGGTGACATCACTCGGCCTTGTTCCCCCCCTTCGAGTTGTGTGCACCTTGGAGATGTTTGTAGACGCGCCTTTCTAAATAACCGTAGGGCTTAGATCATAATAATAATAATTCTTAAAAGAAAAAATCTTTAGAGAATTGGGGAAGCCGAGTGAATAAAATAAAAGCAGTCTTGATATCTCGATGATCAATAAGAATTATTGTCTTATTGTGTTTGTTAAAAGCGATATTTCATTTTTTTCAGTTCTGAGTTTGCTGAAGACTGGAGCTGATTGTAACTTTCAGACAGGGAATGGGACATCTTTGCTGCACAAGGTAATTATTATTCAAGATTTATGTTGTGTACTACACGTGCGATGATGTTCATAGCTTTACCGATTGTCGATGTAAAATGCACCCTCTTTTGGGGGTGGGGGCTGTTCTTTCGGAGGGTTTTTTTGTGCATCTGGTCGACTCGGCACTTTTCCAACTCTCCACAAGGGTAACTCGTACACATGGGGATTGGGGCGCCAAATTGTCACCGGGTCCACGTCAAACTCGCCCTATTACGTGCTGTGCGACTTTGTGTATTGATAAAACACTACGAGTTGTTCATGCTAAGTAACTGGTTTTTTTTTATTTGGTATATTCTTAAATGTCTGGGTTTCATTAGCCCGATGCAATAAGCACCAATCATAAACAAGAGGACATTTTAGGCAGCCAAGGTCAATACTAGAAACTTTTCGGGACAAAGCACATATGGTATTCTGACATGACTAAACACACATATGCACATATTTCTTCCCCCGATATCTTATTTAGTAATTGAAAACAGTTTTTCTGATTGCGAAAGATAAAGCGTTATAATATCGGTTTTATTACGGTTGACCGCACCATGCTATGATGCACCATAAGCGGGTTGAACCGAACTGTGCATGACCGCGCCAAATAACCGATGACGTTTGTTTTGACACTATCATTCTCAACGTGACAGTGACAGACGCTCTCTAGTCATAATTAACGTCAATACCTCAGTCAAATCAACTGTACAGCTTAAAGCCATTATATAAAATTTTTCTCGATGCTTGATGGGCCTCGCTGATGGCGAGATGATCTATTTTTAAAACTTGTTGTTGCTCGCTTTGACCGCGAGGGATGTTATTCCAGTGTCCACTGGTACTGTTGTTCTATGAACATCTTAATTCTCTTCAAAACCCTGACATTTTTAAGAAACACACCTTGGGTTGTCTGGGTGATTGATTCATTTATTGATTGAATGATTCATTCATCGAATAATTCTCTGATTGATTGATAGATTCACGTTGTAAAGTTCTGAAGGGGGAAACGAATTTGCGTACAATTAGTCGACTTTTACTTCCCAGAAATTTGCATTAACGCAAAAAGAAACAGTCGAGCATTTATGCAAAGAGCAAACACGCGTACTTCTTGCAAAAAAAGTTTGGCAGGCAGACAAGATATTTGTATTTCTCTTCCGCGTTCCCTGGTATAGTAGGTCATAATACCCGTGGAGCATTTTTCTTGGATTTTGCTCCCGCACTTGTCAAAGTAAGAACTACATTTTAAAGGAACATTTCACATCTTTCATCTTGAGCTTTGTATTGTCATGTTTTGTTTGTTGATTAGTGTTGCGCTGAAGGCAATTTAGCCATGGCAGAGTTGCTGCTTCTCAAAGGAGCTGATATCAGTGTTGTAGACGACGATTGGTGGACCCCTCTACACGTTGCCTGTTACCAAGACAATGCCGATGTTGTTCAGCTGCTTCTAATAGTAAGTAAATCGAGGAATATGGACCACGTTGCGTCAGCTCTTCTAGCTGCTTAATAAATGCTAGACTGATGTTTTGCATACCCATGTGCCATTCCCGTTGTCGTTACAGAACGGCGCTGAGGTCGAGATGATGGATGTAGATGGCAACTTTCCCATCGACCATGCGCCGCAGCACACGGATACTTGGCAGACGATTATCAGCTTCATGGAGGCCAAAGGTGCGGAGTCAGAGATAGGGAGAAGGTTCGATCTCATGAACAGGCATAGATTGTAGACTGTTGGCTGGGAAAAAATGAAGTCACTGTCAACATCTGGACGACGCACTCTGAGTGCATAGTCTAAGAATATAGCTTGACCAGTCTTCATTACAGATATCTCACGTGGCATCTTAAGAATGCGTTGGCTTTTCGGACGAAGCGCTGTAAATGAAAAAGCTATCGCAGGTGTTTTAGTATTGCGCTGGTAAAAACCGTCGTCATAGAATCGATGCTAATTTCATAAGTGAGAGGAAATTAGTGAAAAATCTGTTTTTGCAGACAAGCTTTTTTCCTCCTAAAATTTAGGCCTAACTGAAAGTAAACTGAAGAAGCTACGGCAACAGAGATGTCGGCTTGTGGAGGATGAGGTTCGAACTATCCTTCGAACAACTGGCGATCTGAGCAAGCCAGTGAACAGCACTGGAGTCACCTTGGTATAAATTACTTGTATTATTTTGATTAGGTTTTTTAGACTTTGAGATTTCATTTTTATCGCAGCAGCTTAATTTTGGTATGAAGAAAGAACTACTCTGTTTCTGTAAATTACCAGCCGAAGGGCTTCAATTCTTAACAGGACGAATGTACGTCCAAGTTCGCCCACTGTAGCCGCGTTTGGCGAATTGAACTAATACGCTTAGGCCCACATTCGTCTTGTTAAGAAAGGCCTTGACGCGTCAGTTCGGTGCGAATGTTTGTCAGCTGCACATCGCGTGCGCTAACGGCTACACTAAATGTGGACGCCTGCTGTTGAACCACGGAGCTCAGATCAACGCCCCCACGGAAAGTGGCTGGACACCGCTGCACTGCTCTGCCAGATTCTGTCAGGTATGGACGAAGACGAGCCAGCACTTTTTATCAGACTTAAAAAATTTTGTTTGTTAAAGATCAGCCCATGAAAGAGATAAGCGATAAGAAGTACTACAATCTAAAAGGAATATAATAAACATGACTGCTTGTCGCAAAACTTGTTACGGCTTCCATACAGATTTTTGACGAAACCTTTTTCATATTTCAGTACTTATTGATATAATTGTTTTATTGGGTGGTGTTGTTGTTTACTTTGATGAGATGTGTATTGTACACCGACTTTGCTGTCCGCTCTGTGCAAATTCAACGCCATCGAGCTTCTTTTTTATTTTATTATTTTTTGCCGTTGGGCGTGGAGTTTAACAACAAATTTCCTTGCAAATAGCATTTCGAGCTGTTACATTTAGCCGCCATCTTTTCCAAAGCACACGAAGCACACATTGAAAAACAATTTTTTTGACGGCGGCACGTGAAACTGTTGTTGACGTCGACAGACCGAGATGGCGGAGCTGCTTATCAAGCACGGAGCCGACACAAGCAGCGTGAACAGCGACGGCGACACGGCCCTGGACGTGGCGGGTGATGAGGAGACACAGAAGCTGCTGAGAAAGGCCAGAGGAGCTGAAAGAAGGTCAGAGGTCAAGAGTCCGGACGGCGCGGAAAGCGAGGAGGAGCACAGCGGCTCCATCAGCAGAATTGTGTATGTCTAGCTGGTCTGTAGAGTTACCGCCCCCTTCACGCCACGATCGTTTGTATCTTCATCTGTCTGACTCTCTCTCTCGCCCCTTGGTGGTCTAGAGGGGCAACCGCTTCCGAGGCGGGAGGTCGGTGGTTCGCAATCCGGCCGGCTTGAAAATTGGCAGTCTATAGCAGCTGCCCTGCCAGACGCCTCACATTATAGGGAGCAGTACTAGGACTGGTTGGCCCGGTGACTGGGTGGGACCGAGGCCCGTGTTGTGACAGCAGTCCCACGTGTGGCAGCACGTAAACTTTGTCTAAGCAACACCGTCCTGATATCCACATAGTTGGCGGCGGAACGCAACAAACACCCCGCCCCCCTTTCTCACACACACACACACACGCGCGCGCGCGCGCGCACGCACACACACACATCAGAGAGAGAGAGAGAGAGGTAACAGAAAAGAGAAAAAAAGAGAGGAAGGGACGAAGGAAAAAAGAAAGAGAAAGGGCGATAAATATCAACGGGTGAAGTAAAAGTATGTACTTATATAGATTATAGTGTGAGGTGGTAGAGAAAGAGGGGAGGGAGGCAGAATATTATCAGACTAATTGCGTTATATAAGGGGAAGAGGAGGGAGGATATTGATGAAGGAAGACAAAAGCAAGCACTTGTGTACGTCGTGTTACGTTTGAGCGTCTCCATGCAAACTCACGTGTCGTGTGCGTGTGCGTGTGTGTGTGTGTGCGTGCGTGCGTGCGTGCGTGTTCATACTGTCAATCCACAGACGCCCATTTCGACTGCCCCTGTCCAAAGCTGATCGTCTGATGGAAGGACAGATGCTTATGCATGGAAGAAGCCTTCTAACTGGGGAGACTGGCCAGCCAAGAGATAATAGAATCGATGAAGAGGGCGATGATAAGAACAGTGGTTCTCTAGCCAACAAGCACAGTTGTCAAGAAGTGAGCATTTTCATATGCTGCTCTTGCAATCTAACGTTTGCGTCTGCCTTCTAAAGAAACTGTGATGTTACCCGTGGCTATTACTTTTCCCGTATGGAAGGCATTAGGTCTTTTCATTAAAATAACGCATGCTACAGGTTCGAGCAGAAATCAAATATCGGTTCCAAAGGTAAACTCAAAACAGTAAAAGACTTTTACTTGGTTTTTTTTTCATTTATACATCTACCATCTCCTACATAAACTCGGTCTCTCATGAATTTACACACTACTTGCTTATCTGTTTTGTTTTGTTGTTTTGTAAAGAAGATCTAACCATGTGTGGCTTTTTTCTGTTATCAACAAAGGGTGAACTGCCTTCTTCAGCAGCCGACGATGACCTGAGTAAGCTCCTTTCCCTGACCGATGAAATCATTCTGGAAACGATCCTACATCGCTACAACCGGAAGCAGATCTACGTAAATACGTATTAATTCTGGCTGTAACTGTTGGTAAATAGAGCACGCTTGGCATGCAGGAAAGGGAAACCTCATTGTCCAGTTAAACACAGCAAAAGTTTCCTTATAGCTAATATCTCGTTAAACTGGGAACAGCTTATAGCTCCTGTCCATCAGCGACTGCAGCTGGTTGCTAGACTTAGCCAAGTGTTACCTAAACAGTACACTCAGCTCATATCAGTGTTATTTTATAAACTTCTTTACGACTGTAGTGTATTTACAGAATCCTTAGACAATCACAATATATATGCCTCTTTGAAAAATCGTTTCGTGAAAAAAAATGTTTGGCGTTTTCATTTCTGGCTACACTTGCCTGTTTTGTCCCGTGCGAATGCGTGAGTGAAAAAGCAATTGCAAGCAAGAGTTTAAGTGTGTATGTGTGTGTGTGCGTGCGCGTGCGCAGGTGTTGACTGATTTTCTGCAATATTAAAAGCATCCCCAGTTTTCATCTGACGTTTCATTTCTTGATGCGTCAAGCGATCGTGCAGCTATTTAAATTTTCTGTTTTCTAGACTTACATCGGCGATGTCCTTATTGCAGTCAACCCTTTCACAGAGCTACCTGTATACGGGAAGTGGGTAAGTATAGTTTCATTTGCATGTTGTGGTTGTAAATATCAAAATATCCCAAAGAGGAGGTGGATTTTCCCATCAGAATCGTTATAATTTAGTACGTGGCCGGTTGATTGTTTCCGACGTGTGATGTTTAACACCTAATCATCAATGGATGCCATCTCACGACAGACGGCGGGTAGAAAAGGGGGTGAGGGAAAAACATATCCAATACACTGCCAGTCCGCCTCCCACGCGATGGCCAGCGTTGTGAGCAGGAGCCGTACACAAAAACCCCGGTTTACGATTTGGAGAGCTAGAGATCCGATAGGTTACAGGGTTTTCACCAATTGCTGTTAGTACACGCAGCATCTTGAGGAATTCAGATGTTGCAGAGGTTGTGTGCGTCATACCGATGGAGGGAATGCACGGGGAGATCCAGTTATTTTCGATGTATCCAGTGATATTCATCTGCTTTTGACAGTTCTCCGGGTCCTTGTTAACCGATCCCGCGAATGTTGGGCTGGCTTTCTTTCTTTGAGGTAGGGACCAAAGATCCATAATCTATCGCTGTGTGTGTGTGTGTGGTGGAGGGGGGGGGGAGTGGGGAGTGGGGGGGGGTTTAGAGAGGTGGGCGTGCTTGCGCTTTTGAACGTCGATCGTCTGCATTTTGTCATGATGTTACAGTTGGCTTTATGGCGCAGAACAGTCGTTCAAACAAAAAAATCAGTTTTCTTTCTTTGGTTGAAGCATTTTCAAAAAGAATCACGCAGATACTCAGTTCTATGTGTTCATTTCAGGCATCAAGAATATTTCACAGACACAACCAGACGACGTCACTTCCGCCCCATGTTTACGCCGTGGCTGAGCGTGCCTTTCGGACGATGATGTCATCGCAGTGCAGCCAATGTTGCGTCATCGGTGGTGAGAGCGGCGCGGGCAAGACAGAAACGTGCAAGCTGGTAGTCCGACATCTCATGACGACCTCAGGAAGCCTCGAGCATCAGCTCGGGGATAAAATACATCAGGTCTCTTCTCCCTCCCTTCCTCCCGCCGTGTGTGTGTGTGCGCGCGCGCGCGTGGTGGGCGGGCGAGACAGAATGATGTGTAGTTCACAGACCAACATCCCATAACTACCTCAGCAAGCCTCGAGTATCAGCTCGATGATAAAATACATCAGGTCCGTGTGTACCTGTCTGTCTGTGTGTGCGTGGATGTGCGCGTTGGTACTTTTAGGAAAGCAAGATTGGCAAAGATATCATTCGATCCTCCCTTAATTGCGACCGTTCAGAAAAGTCTGATGCTCTTGGACTGCGTAAAATTGTCGTAAAATTGAGTGCGTTTAAATCTTTTGTTACGTATTCCGTGGTGTTCATGAACGATATTTAGGCGTCGCCTGCAAATTTAGGGGGTCTGTCGTCTTTACAGGCCAGTCCACTTTTGGAAGCTTTTGGTAATGCCCAGACCACAAAGAACCACAACTCCAGTCGCTTCGCCAAGTATCTGGAACTGATCTTCGATCCCAGTGGACGTGTGCTGGGAGGTATGGGCTATGCATTGTTTCTGGCCTTTCAAGAGAGTCCCCGTAATACTAATTATGTACTACTCCAAGAGCTGGTATATGCGAAGCCGCTAACTTGAGACATATATATATATATATGTCTAACAACAAATGAAAGACACATTTCTAGCTTCTGGAAGCGAAAATTTCGACTGTGACATGCGTATTTGAACCGAATGTTGGCCCCCTGTTCTGTATATTTTGTATATACTGGCCCCCTGTTCTATATATTTTGTATATACTGGCCCCTGTCCTATATATTTTGTATATACTGGCCCCCTGTTCTGCATATTTTGTATATACTGGCCCCCTATTCTGTATATTGTATATATACTGCCCCCCCCCCCGTTCTGTATATTTTTTATATACTGGCCCCCTGTTCTATATATTTTGTATATACTGCCATGGCCCCTGTTCTATATATTTTGTATATACTTGCCCCCTGTTCTGTATATTTTGTATATACTGGCCCCCCGTTATGTATATTTTGTATATACTAGCCCCCCCTGTTCTGTATATTTTGTATATCCTGGCCCCTGTTCTATATATTTCGTATATACTGGCCCCCCAGTTCTGTATATTTTGTATATACTGAGTGGTGAAATGGATGTTTGCCAATATTCCAGGCCATGTGCATGAGTATGTTTTGGAGAAGTCACGGGTTGTTCATCAGGGGCTACTGGAAGGGAACTTCCACATTTTCTACTGGTTGCTAAGCGGCACCACACCTGAAGAGAAATCTCAGCTTTGCCTAGAGGATTGTAACTTTATGTAGGTGAGCTTGTGCTCCATACAGAACTCTCCTTGCACATGTTAAAAAGAAAATTTTCAAGAGAATGAACTTTGTAACATTTATGACATACATGTCACAGAAAAAATGACTGAAAGATATCTTCGACATAATTTCTAAATTTTTTGCACTGACATACAAATCTCGACCATTCGTCTTCATGTGATGGGAGACGTACAAACTGTTTTTCACCTAATGGCTGTATGATTTCTGACCACTTCTCAAAAAGGATCAAATGCCAAGCAGTGTCAGCCCCTGCCATTATGATCATTCTTATTTTTTATGATCTGTCAAAAAGTGCACAGTGTCTACCATTGGTGCTAGTTTCAATATGTGTTACAACAGGTATCTCAGAAATGATGTGTCCCCAGAGCTCATGGCCAACGGTCAAGAGAAGCTCTTAAAAGTCAAGGAGTGCATGAAATTAATAGGCTTCTCAGAAGATGTAAGTAAATAGTCCGCAGAGTTTAATGTTAGCGTACCCTCACGCTGCCTATATAGTTACCTAAACTACTGTGTTCAATGCATGAACAAGAATTAGAACATGTACATGTACTGTGAAGAATGTCCCACCTTGCAAGACCGTAGCAACTAAAACTGGTATGTTTCAGAACATTTCGTGGAATATTTTTTTTCTTTTTTCTTTGTTTCTTTCTTTCCTTCCTTCCTCCCTTGCTTCCTTAATCCCTTCCTCTTTCTTTCTTTACTCCATTTCTTTTTTGTTATTAGGTGAATTTCTTGTAACTCTTGCCAAATCCCACTAATTGTTCTTTTTGAGGAGCTGTGTATTACTTTCATCAATTTAATTGTGTCATCATCGGTCATTTTGTTTGGTTTCTTGACATTCATGTATGACAGTATGGTGTACAGCATAATTTCCATAACAGCCATTTCTTCATTTTATCTGGAGGTCTTTATCCTTTTACCTACAGGATATCACAAATGTGCTTGTTACGCTGGCTGCGGTACTGCACTTGGGTGACGTCATGTTCCAAGAGTCTGATTCCCTGGGTGCTGCTGTAGTGAAGGACTCTAGTGGGCTGAAGAAAGGTAGATTTTTTGCCTTTGCTTTTATTTTATCGTGGCTTCAAATATTTAATCCATAAATGTATCCATTCTGTCATCCACACAGTTGTCATGTTCATTTTTTAACATTTTATTTCTTATCTGTTGTATTTATGTCGCTGTATTCGTTTAACTTATCTGTCTTGCTTACATGTTCTGCTGCATTCACAGCATATGTAGACACTCGATCTATGCACATCATCCCACTTTAGTGTGCTATACCGTGGACACAGACCTAGTGTTCACCTGTCGTCATAAATCCTATTAATATCTTTCGGTATGGCTTTTACAAAGTGTTAGCTATCTGATTATGTCCTAAATCTCTGTCTTTATTCTCTTGTATTTATCTGTTAATACTTCTCTTAATCTGTTCTTTGATCTTGTTATCTTATGCTGATCTGTCCTGTATAATCAACTGTTGCTACGTTATAACACAAAATCAGGATAGTAAAATATGGCCACAGTAAAAGTAAAAAAAAAAAAAAATTACTGCTGTCATTCTCACTGCCCTTTCCTCCATTTAATCATCTTTAAATGAGTGTTAGATAATTCTGCAAAATATGTCCCTGTGGCAGTGGCAAAACTTCTGCAAGTGCCATATGAAGATCTGGTGTCAGCACTCACAGTAGATGTTCTTATGGCCAGAGGTAGGTCTGACATTTTCAAAATTCATAACTTTTATGTTTAAAAAATATTAAGAAAGATTTATATTATTTTCTCAAGCTTTGGTATAGGTTTAAAACAGTAAAGAGTAATTGAGATTCATGAGTGCTTTGTGAGGAGAAAGAAACATTTTATGCTGCGTTGTTCACTATTCAAGGCAAACAGAAATGGTTGCATTTGAAGTTTTATATTAAAATGTTAAATTTTCATTTATTATTGTGCAGGGGAAGAACTTCGAAAACCTCTAAGTGTGCCACAGGCATGCAGCAGTCGGAATGCACTGGCCAAGGCTCTATACAGCCGACTCTTTTCCTGGACTGTCAATGGCATCAACCAGCTAATTGCTGCTGAAGAGGATTCGTGAGTTAAAACCAAATGTCTTCCCAGCTTTTCCCAAGATATTCAACTGAGCTGAACCCCATGAATACTAAGTTTAAATGTTACCTCATACTGCAGAGTGGGGGAGAGGGTGGACATTGTAAAACAGGAGGACTGTTGAGTTGTAGTTGAGTGTTAAGTGCGAAAGAAGGCAACGCTGTGGAAGAATGTGGGACATTTAAGGACAGAAGAGATAGAGATGGAGTGATAATTTAAAGGAAATCTGCAAAGTTATTGTCATGCAATGTAGGATATGTAAATAAAGTTTCTTGTATACTCCATTTGTCATTTGGTTATACACCTGCCATAACTGGGCATCATTAGTACATCTGAGATGTGCAGTGTATTAAATTACTCCAGAAAGATTTGTTGCTGGCTTGTATGGTGTACTGAATGAAACCCATATGCATTTATTAAAACTTGCAAGTGCAAACAGATGTCATTGTGAGCCCAATCTATAAGCTGTTGGCTCACAAGTGATTGCAGCTCATGTCTGGGTTTGGAGTGGATTATTCATGGGTGTGCTTGTCTTGGAAAATTAGTACATGTGTACTGTCTATTTGCAGCCCCACTGAGAATCTTTGCTTTGGCATTCTTGATATCTTTGGCTTCGAAAATCTGGAAAGAAATGACTTCGAACAGGTATGTAGTGCATGCTCGTTTATAACCTACATTGCTGACCATTGTCCTGGCATCTCAATTTGAAAGTATACAGAACAAATGGCAAATGTGTTTGACAATAAACTGAGCTTGGTTTTGATGGAGCTGATTGTTTCATTTTTTTTCATTCTGGTATTTTATTTTGTGATGTTTGTCATGAAATTTGGGGATTAATGTTCAGGGTGTTTGCTCAGAAAGATTCGTCAGATTTGTCTTCATTGAGAAACTTGCAGAAAAACAAAGTTGCTTCAAGATTTCTACAGATTATTGCTCATGGCTTTGCTGCTCAAGCACAGTCTGTTAAAGCTGCAGAACAGAATTTTTCCAGTCAGCTGCACACTGTTGAATTTATAGCTGTTTTTAGAATCCTGATATATATATAAATACATCCACAACTTGATAAGAGAAGTAGCGATCCTATTGTCTTGCGATTTTTTTTCCCAGTTCATTGTGTTTACTGCTGATGAACGTTTCAGAGTATTGTAACCTCGTACATTTGCATGTGGACATGTTTCAGATGTGCATCAATCTGGCCAATGAACAGCTACAGATTTTTTATCAGCAGCAAGTGTTTCAACAAGAGAAAGCTGACTGTCTGGCAGAAGGTGTGCTACCAGTTGAGGTCAAATTTCTTTCAAGCCAAGAGGTTGTGCAGGTCTTTATGGAGGTCTGTAGCAAGAGATTGCAATCTGTATGTTATTCTCTATTTATATTTTTGAAAAGGGGCTTTAATTATGTTTATCTGCCTAGTTTAATGCAGTACAGATAGATGCAGATAGATGCAACTTTGAGCGTTGCTCAAACATCACATCAGATGAAACTTCATTTTTGGTTGAGTAAATTTGAAATTTAAATAGACAATTAAAGAAACACACATTGCTGATAAAAAATTGTCTATTTTGCTTTTGAAAAATGGAGTTTATACTATCTAGAATAACAGCAGAATAACAGTTTTGCTACTATTGTCATTTTTTTAGAGAAATGCTGGCCTCTTTGACCTCATTGATGAAGAGAGCAGTTTCCCCAGTGCGACAGACAAAACGCTAGCAGCCAAGCTGCACAATAATCTGGGTAATATATATATACCAAGCTATTTGTACAGCTATATGCTAATTGAACTATTATGCCTTGGCGCTCTTCCTGTGAAGAACATGGAATAACATTCCATTTTAACAACTTCAGAATTAAAAAGAAAATCCT
This sequence comes from Lanistes nyassanus, assembly GCA_004794575.1. Taxonomy (NCBI): domain Eukaryota; kingdom Metazoa; phylum Mollusca; class Gastropoda; order Architaenioglossa; family Ampullariidae; genus Lanistes; species Lanistes nyassanus. The sequence goes on from SMGT01013571.1 coordinate 284,821, forward strand.
TTAAAATCCTTCTGGCTTTCACTGATGCACAGTAACACTAAATGGTCGCAGTTTTAAAAGATAGAGATTTACAAGGTAAGGTATAATGCAAGAAAAACAGGTGACTGCCGCTTGGAGTAAATTCTATCTTAAATTTAAAACAAGGGAACTGGACCAAGCTAAGACATGACAAAGACAAAGACAATCTACATGTTTCGGGGCACTACCCCTTCATCAGGACGACACAAAAACGACGAAAAAACGACAACAACGAAAACAGAAGAAAAAGACTTAGCTTCAGTAGATGTGGCGCATAGGCTGGACAGCAGGAAAATGACTAAGGGACAGCGAGTAAACGGGGTTAAAAAGAGGGGCAGCCAATCGCCAGGTGGGTAGGGAAGGGTAGGGGTGGAGAGGGGG
>SMGT01013571.1:285229-308574 GCA_004794575.1 Lanistes nyassanus
CCCCCTCTCCACCCCTACCCTTCCCTACCCACCTGGCGATTGGCTGCCCCTCTTTTTAACCCCGTTTACTCGCTGTCCCTTAGTCATTTTCCTGCTGTCCAGCCTATGCGCCACATCTACTGAAGCTAAGTCTTTTTCTTCTGTTTTCGTTGTTGTCGTTTTTTCGTCGTTTTTGTGTCGTCCTGATGAAGGGGTAGTGCCCCGAAACATGTAGATTGTCTTTGTCTTTGTCATGTCTTAGCTTGGTCCAGTTCCCTTGTTTTAAATGTAAGGTATAATGTTATGTCAGTGAGCTGAATTCTTTCATTGTGTCTTTTTCCACATGTACAAACAGTATATGTCAGCTATTATCTGACTCGTGATTTTGCAGGGAAAAAATTTAACAAGGTATACAAGAGTCCTAAGTCTGGTGGCACTAACTTCTCCATTGTCCATTATGCGGGTCTGGTTCAGTATCAGCTGATGGGGATATTGGAGAAAAATCGAGATTCACTGCACAGCTCTCTCACCTTTGTTATGCAGAGTGAGTCGCCAAAATCCAGAATCAAAGTTCCCTAAATCAGCTTGATCTATTTATAAGTATTTATAAGCTGTAGGGATATTTGATGTTAGTTTGTAGTGTTTGCATATGTGTCTCATAACTTCTTCAAGATCTTGTGTATATTTGTAAGTCATCCTGATTTCAGACACTGACTTGGAGTCTTTGTATATTGTGCATTAAATCATCATCAAGATCTCTAGTATCACTTGAAAATTTATCAGTTATACTGTTCTAGAAACTAATGAAAAATCATTGTGTTATGTGCATCCTGCTATCATTAACATCTGTTGTTTCAGGACAAATTATGTATTGGCCATTCAGATCTTGTACATTGCACCAGAATCTTTGTGTACATAGGCACTGTAAGTGCATAATATCACCACAGTGATGCGGATCTTTTAGATTTGCTTAAAAATCTTTTCATGTGTACCCTAGAAGCACTGTCAGATGATAAATCTTACCGTTGCAGGTAGTGAGAATATGCTGGTGAAGGAAATATTCCGGTCGACAGTGACCAAAACTGGCTCCATATCACCGAGTACACGACAACGCATCTCGCGGAAGATAAAACCCTCTCGCTCACCTTTTGATTTCTTCAAAAGACTCCGCAAGTCAAAGCACGTACAGAAAGTAAGCATGCTTTTTATTTCTGTCTTTTAGTATTTTTTACTTAAAGAATTACAGTTGTAGGAAATCTTGGGTTGGGGCGGGGGGAGGTCAGTGGGTAATTTTAGAGGAACAGTGTTTTCATCTCACAGTGATTTTGCACAATGAGTGGTGATGGGGGAGTGGGGTGTCCTATTACTAAGCTATGCTTTGAAAGAACCACCAGACTGATAACTACAGTAAGGTGGCCAACGCGGACAGGCAGTTTAATGTCTGTAGGATGAATGAATGGAGTCTGTGCATTAACTCCAGGAAATAATTGTTAACCACTCCTGGATTTAAACCAGAAACATACACATGCTAGTCCGCAGCTCTACCTACAGAGCTATCCAGGGCCCCAGGAAGTCTTTATGCTAGCAGTATTTTAATACAGTGTTTTTACAGTTTTAACAGTCAAGGGAATCTCTATACTGCAACCATATGATTATAGCATTACAGCTGAAGGAAATTTTTAACGTGGCAGGATCATATATAGCAAATTACAGTTAGAAGAAAGCATAAAACTGGCAGTGTCTTATTTGCAGCATCACAAATAATAATAAAATTTTGACATAGCGGTATCTTATGGAAGGGTACTGTTTACCAGACTTGAAGTTTGAAAGCATAAAGCAAACGGATAGCACTTGACAGGATATTTTTGAGCTCCTACTTAAATTTAAAAAAAGGACATTACATCTGCCAGTCAAGGCAGTCCACAGAATGTAGGTAATATCAGTCAGAGTAGGAAAAATACAGTCTGAAAAGTACATATTTTAGGGTATTTTACTTTTATTGTCATTTTTCAAACAATTTATTTTTGTCGTTTTCTCCCTGTACAATAGACTGAGGTGGCTGCACCAAAAACAAAGAAATCAGCATCAACACTTACCTTTCATTTCCAGGTAATTGATATTTTTTCTTTTATTTTGCGATGAACCAATTCCCAGATGATCGAAATAAGATAAATCAAACTGCACAGTATTTTATTTAATTAATATCCAACACAGAACTCCCTGAAGGAGATGCTGAGCAAGCTGGAGTCATCTGCACCTCATTTTGTGCGCTGCATCAAGCCAAACCTTAGCATGGAGCCATGGAAGGCCAAACGGAAGTACGTTGCCACCCAGCTACACTACAGCGGGGTACTTCAGACAGCAGTACTCCGCAAAGAGGGTTATGCTGTCAGATGCACCTTCCAGCAGTTTCTAGAAAAGTGAGCTGCAGTCTTCTGTAGTAGTCTGTTCTTTCAGTTGTGAGGATTTCTGTTCCTTCAAACTGACCATCAGTGACTTAGTAGTGGTGAGTGTGAATGGTGATGGTTGTGAGTGAATAGTGTGATGGTGATGGCATGAATGAGTGAAGAGAATCATGCAGTCTTTTCTTTTCTTCTTTTTCACTTTTTTTTTGGCTTTATTTATTTTGATCAGTTACTCGTCACCATTTTAATTATATAGGTTCCAACTGCTTTGCAGTTCAGGTTTTAGCCTATTGAGCACAGACAAACAACTTGCGCTTGTTCCATTATAGCATTAACCTAAGTGTACGCTCCTTTTTAGTGGGCGCACATAATACATGTGTATCTTTAGTACATTAAAAAGTGGTAGGAGTTAGATATCAGGGAGCTTTCCTCACAAATACTTCAGGATTTCAGACTTTCTTAAAAAAAAAGTATTTAAGACTGTGCCTTTGTCTTCTGGAGTATAGGAAGGGGATTATAATGACTGGCAGGTGATGGAGAATATTCTTTAAACGTTGAGTTAAGAGGTAAAATTATGTTGTTTTAAAACAACGTATGCAAATATGGATGATAGTTTTTAATGCTGTCGTTAACGAACTGATCAGAAGGAAGGTAGGAGGGGTATCATCATGGCTACCTTTAACACATTGCTTGGCTGATACTGCACACAAGAATATCATCTACATTTTTATGATCTTAAAGCTAGGAAATGTTTTTTTTTCTATGAAACAATTAATGTTTGACTATTAATATTACAGGTACCCAGCTTTAGTCATATTTCAGAAGCCCAGCAGCGCTGGCAGTGATTGCAGACAGCAGACAATTTATCTGCTGCAAAAGTTCTCAGTTCCCATCTCACAGGTGTGTGGACAGGACTGACCACCAGGAAATAGTACTTTCTTCAGAACACCTTGACTCAGCCAAACCTCACTTTTGAGACATGTCATTCCTGCATTGTACGTAACAGGCCAATGAAAGCAGTATTCGAAACATTCACTAACCACATGGGGCACAAGTGAAATGACTAAACCATATGCAGCGCTTAGGAATACCAGTCAAACTGTTCGCAATATACAGTTGGTTAATTGCTTAGGCTAGATCGGGAGCCATTTCATCAAGAGCCAAGTTGAATCAAACCCAGTGGAAGTTTCCATGGAATATGTGTGTGTGTGTGTGTAGGTGTAGGTGTAGGTGTAGATGTGTGTGCATGTGTGCGCATGCATGACTGCATGTGAGAATGCATATGTGTGCGTGGACCTAAACACTGGTGTGTATGAACATGTACATCAGCACATGGATGTGCATATGAGTTGCATGCGTGCAATCTGTAGTGTGTGTGTGTGTGTGTGTGATGCTGATTGCACTTTTTATGGATGTAGGTTGGGCATAGCAAAGTGTTTCTGCACTTGCACCAAGCTCAAGAATTGGATGTTCACAATGCAGTCCTGAGTTCAAAGGTCATCCTGACTCAAGCAGGTAAGTTCATTTCGTTCCATTAAAAACTCTTAATGTAATCTCAAGTGGTATTTTATGACTGGTTGTGATTATTGAAACTGGGGTTCGCTGACCTGACTTTGTCTTACAGTGCTCAGATTAAGTTATTGTAGAACTGACACAAGACAAAAAGGATCATGTTGTTATTGACAGGGTAAACACAATTTTAATTACTTACACAGGAATGAAAAGATTTATGTCCCATGACAAAAAGAACCAAACACACATCTCTCATGTGCTCCAGCTTGCCTGTGCTCCCATGGAAGTGCATGCACAAGCATGCACACAGGCACACAAGGATGTGCATTTATGCATTCATATTATGCACACACATGTAGAAGTGCATAAGGACCCAAGAACATAAATATGTTCATTAATATAATCACTTGTTCTTCACAAGTCTACAACAAAAATTCATGCATTAGTTCACAGTTTAAAAAGGGTTTGAACCTTCATCAGCAGTACCCATTTGTTCCAGTCGTCCGTAGATTTTTGGCCAGACAACTTGTATGCAAAGTACGGATGTTCAAAGAAGAACAAATGCAACAGCATCTGTTAGAAGCAGAGGTAAAGATGGTGCAAGCAGAGACAGGGTCAGAAGGAAAAGTGACAGCTGCTGGGAATGATGAGGAAGACATGCTTGACTGCAATTTTGGAGATGAATATGAAGATCCCGAGATAAGAAGTGATTCTAGTGGAAACTTAGCAAGGTGAGCTGAGTAATGGCAGGTCCTGTGTAAACCTAGAAATAGGTGTTGAACACACAGAAGAGCATTGTATGCTGCAAAGATGCAGCTTCATCTGTCTTAATTTCCATCACTCCTGCTCTGCTTATGGTTTAGTGTAAAGTGCCAATAAAACTCTCGTAAGTTGTTAAAAGTATGCACTGTGACATTTTGTTGTGCTTGGACTGTGTAATTAACTTTATTCTTTCTTGTGGAGATTTTTTTTTTGGCTTTGTATTTGAAATTTCTGTGCTTGACTTTTAAGTATTTGGAAAAGTGAAACACCTCGTCTACTTCTAAAATGTAACAAACTTTTTTCCCCCAAAATTTAAGCACTCAAGCGGAAGTTCAGCAGTCACTGGAATTTCTTGACAATGTCATTAGTGAGTTTTCTGCCCCCATCGTTACTCAGCTTGGTGAGACAAGCGACACAGGTACGTAGACAAATGTATCTGAATAGACTGAAGTAAGTAATGAACCAGCTGAACACCTGGCTGACAAACAGGATAATTGACTGTCCGATGAAAGTCATGTGGGTGTTAATGTAGAATGATTTGCATGGATTAGATTCCACAGGATCTGTTTTTGTGGTAGATGGTTGTTTAGAAAGAAAAAGTTTACATCCCCAGGGCAGACATCACGGGGATAGGGGTCATGAACCTGAGATGTCCGATGCTGATAATTATAAGGAGACTTTTGGTAATCTTTTGTGAGTTGACACATGCATGCATGCACACACACACAGAGCGAGTCAGATGGACACACGGACACACACAACATGAGCACCATCACAAACCTTTATGCTTTGATGTGCCATACGGCACAATGTGGACTTTGGTTTCATGTTTTCCAAAACTAGATCCTCACTATGAAAAAAATGACTCTTGTGTTAGAAATGGGGAACGGATGTGGAGTTACTTACCTGTGGCTTCACCAGCCTTCCCACTGTCAATTCTGACAAATGTTGTGCTGTGTGTGGGCACAGTACATACTCCATCAGTGCAGCCTTCTGATTTCTGTTGTAGTCACACAGGGTCACATTGCCAAGGAAGGTTGCACTTGAAGGTTGCCTACAGATACTTGACAGCTTCCTGTGCTTTGACACAACTGCTCTTGTGATGTAGTGGGACATTTCACACCCTGCCCGATGTGTACAGCATATGCTTTTGCCACTTAAGTCCATGCATCTTAAGAACATTAAACATGTATCTTCTCTGAACTGAATCTAATGACATGAGGATTTTGTTTCCTGCTGGAAGAGTCGGGCTTAGGATTTATGTTTTTACCGCTTAACATCCAGTCACAGACAAGGTGCATATCAGGACGGTAGTGGTTGAGACAAATGTACGTGCTGCCACACTGGGACTGCTGTCGCAACACAGGCTTCAGTCCCACCCAGTCACATTATACTGAGACCGGGCCAACCAGTCCTAGTACTGTTCCCTGTAGTGTCAGGCGTCTGGCAAGGCAGATGCTAGATTGCCAGTTTTAAAGTCTTAGGTGTGACTCGGGCGGGATGCGAACCTCTGACCCCCGCCTAGAACACCTCAACAGGGAGGCAGTCTGGGAGAGTCTAGCTTTACTTACTGATCATTGAGTGTGTGTGGTCTGGGCTTGTGTTTTCTGAAGTAATCATCAGCTTGAAGCTGTCACCATTCACTTTTTTTATTATTTAAGCTGGGACTGTGTGTGTTTTTTCCTTGTTTTTGTTTTGTTCGACAAATGTTTCAGTGATCAAGATCATACAAATAAGGATAGGGATAATATAGCGACCTTGTGGCCATGGCCATCAGAAATGAGGATAGGCCATTAAGAATCATAAACTAGTAGCCTGTTGGTTGGTAATGAGACAAGCTCTGTCCTGGCCAGATCTAGAAGGGCTGTATATCACTGGATGATTCTCTGTCCTTGTATCCATGCAGTCACTGTCCTTGTATCCATGCAGTCACTGTCCTTGTATCCATGCAGTCAGATGCATCTTTCATTAGCCTGGATGCCTTAGAGGTGGTGCCCACAGTCTTCACAAATGCTGTCATTACAAAATTCGATGAGACAATGACCCTGACATTGCACCGCCAGCTGATCTCAAGGATGGGCCTGCCTCCGATATCAGGATTGAGTGAATTACTATCACTTCTTCAGGCAGTGTAAGCCGTGTGATCTGAGACCAGCAGACACATTCTGCAGGCAGGCGCGTTATTCAGCAGTACCGCACGCCACAGAACGGGAGGATCGTAAGGATCTGTTGCTCGCCGTTTGTTTTCACCTGATGTTCTCCGAACCTCCCCCTGCCCCTCCCGGCCGTGCCCTCCAAACCATCACCCCCCCACCCCGTCTCGCTTACCAGACTGTGGGGAGCTGCTACCCGTCTGCCAAACTGCAGGCACATGAGAGGGGGGGGGGTCTGACGAAATGTCTCATAAAACTGCGGCACCCTACCCTCTACTTCTCCCGCCTCCCCCTCATGCTAGCTCCCTGACTGCTCTGGCGTGGCCTTTTGTTTTTGCTTGGAACTGAGATCTATAGATGCTACGTACACTGCGAGCCTAAGAAAGCATCTTCGCTGGTGTGTATCGAACTGTTCAGGGTGTGACGAAAAAAAAAGATTGAGAGGGAGAGAGAATGTTGCACGCGTAACACACCCGTGTCTGCGGGAGCGTGTGGGGTAGGGTGGAGAGGGAATGCACTGTGCAATTTCAAGGTCAGCCCAGACCAGTCCCATTCTGCCAGCCGAGGGTGTCAAGCGTTCTGTCTCCTGCAGTAACTCTTTGTTTGTCGGCAGCTGAGACCGGCGCGCGCACGCACTCGGCCACACCCCCCATGGGTTCACGCGCGTTGGACCAGCTTGTCAACAATGGCCCGATGTCGCCTGTGCTGCTGGTTCCCTGCCTGCTGCCTGCCTGCGCTCGGGCCACGGTGCCGTACGCTGGGAAGCGGCTAGCCCCGCAGATCCTGCTGCACGGCTGTGCGCGTGCTGCAATCGCGAGTCCTGTGTGCTGTCATAAACGCACGGCCTGCAGCCGTCGCTGACGTGGAGGGAATTCAGGCACTTGAGTGCGGGGGAGGGACACCATACTGGTCAGCTGGGAACCTGTTTGTATTTTCGCATCGTGCTCATCGTCTTGGTTATCACCCTGCGCTGTCAGACATCAGCTGAGTTTTCGTGGATGTGTCGCCGTGGCTAGCAGCACGAGTTCAGTGGACCTTGCTTCGCGGCGAGTCAGGAATTGATTTCTGTTGCAGTCGGCGGACTGCTGGCAGTGCTTGCAGAGCGACACACAAACTAGACTGCCTCGTGGCTGATTAAAGGATATCGTGGCATTCGGGTTCTCTGCTTCTCAACAGGTCGGTAGTTTCTAATTTAGTGCCACGTACGGAGCTGGTCTTTGTCGCAGTTTTTAAAAATAACAATCTGTTTAGTTGAATTCATAATTAATTGTACTTCGTCGATCGTGTTTGCTATTTTTGTAACCAGATCCCTTTTATGTAATCACCCCCCTCGTCAGAGCTGATAATATGGATATCTGTCGAGTTATTAGTCTTCCAGTTACCTCCCCACCACCACTTCTTGTGTGATGGACGGATGGATGGCAGGTACATACGCTTGTGCGGATTCATTATGCCTTTCTCTCTCTATATATATATATATGCATTTGGGTGTGTGTGCGCGCACACGTGCGTGTGGTCGAGAGAGCACACGACAGAGAAGAATTTCTTACTGTTTAGTCTGCTTCTAGGGACTGGAAGATCAAGGGAGTGTGTAAGAGGTGGGGGTGGGGTGGGTATCGAAGGATGGCGAGATCGAAGCTAGGTTTGCGAGAGCAGAAACGGAGACAGGGTGGGTTATGCTGCATGTGGGCTGCATGCTGACTTCCGAAAGAGGGCGTGCCACAACAAACAGGGCAGATGCGCGGACCCATCACTGAGAACAATTCTGTCGCTTCTTTAAGCCTTCCACTTCATTCTATCGCCCTCCACCTACCTTTGTTCCCTCATCTTGTTGGGAAATGTTGAACTGCTAAACTGTATCAGGAAAGCGGGGGCTGCCTCTTGGTAATAGTCGCTGCGGTCACAAACACATGCGGTCACAAACACATGCGGTCATAAACACATACGGTCACAAACACATGCGGTCACAAACACATACAGTCTCAAACACATGCGGTCACAAACACACGCGGTCACAAACACATGCGGTCACAAACACATGCGGTCACAAACACATACAGTCACAAACACATGCGGTCACAAACACATACGGTCACAAACACATGCGGTCACAAACACATACAGTCACAAACACATGCGGTCACAAACACATGGGGTCACAAACACATGCGGTCACAAACACATACAGTCACAAACACATGCGGTCACAAACACATACGGTCACAAATACATGCGGTCACACATGCGGTCACAAACATGCGCATTCGGGTGCTGGCGCTTCGAGGTCACGCGTCCTGAGTCTCGCCAAAGGAAAGTGCGGGTTGGTGGGGGCAGGGGGAGCAACGGGCAGCATCTGGTGTGAGGGACGGTCTGTGCAGTTGAAGATAGAGGCCAGGCTGGAGTAATGCGGCGAGCGGAAGAAAATGTCAACGCAGTGCATCAGAAAGACACAAGCCACTCAGTCGGTTCAGTCAGGATTTCCTCTAAAGCTGGCCTCACACAGCGCAGCGACATCCACCGAAAAACAGCAATCTGGCACAACTGTAACATATCACACCCTTCCTGCAGAAATTTTCACAACAGTCTTGTTGAGAAGACATTATGGAGGAAGAATTTTGAGATGCATGTGGAATGGAATCGTTGTTGAAGGCTGCTGAGTAGCTGATCAGGCCTCTTTATATTATAACTCGTCCAGTCGCATTAAACTGGCGTGGAGGTGCCTATGGGCTTGAGATCACAAGGGCAGCTTCGATCCTTGTGGAGGAGGTGGCTGTAAGGAAAGGGGAGGGATCACTTTATGACAGTCTGGGTCTAAAATTGAAAGCATGGATGGACATTTACTTCCCCTGCCCGCGGAAGGAATTTGGCGTGCAGATTTCCGATGCCCACTATGGCATGGCCATCTTTTGCCTGGCGTGTAATACTAATTGTACGTGGTAAAAGTTGTCGCGTGACCATTTTTTGTAGTTCGTACGGAAGCTGGGGTGTATGAGACCCCACTTTCCTCTGTGGGACAGCATCGTAAGGGCAGTGTCCATATCTTCGCTGCCTTTCCCCCCCCCCTGCCCCATGTCACTTGTCCATTCGCAGCTGGGCGTAGAAGTGTTCTTCCGCGGTATCGAACCAGCATGTTGGATCGGAGGCCTGCGCAGTAACCACTAAGCCATCCGCCTCCCATGCAGCAGCAGCTCATTAATTAAATGGACTGGACCTTGATTCTGCAGATTATGTCACGAGCTGAACTTCGTATTAAGACGTCTCTAAACACAGTCGCACGCACCGATTCTTTCAAGGAAAGATAAGAGTTGCCAACCAACGAGCCAATCGCAAACTTCGAGCAGAGTAGCGTTTTTCGTTTGGCTTTTCAAGGTCTCGTGACGTGGGTCAGCAGGGTCATGGGCGGGGCGCGCAAAGGGCTCGGATTATAGCGTTGCCACTTGAGAGCGGGAGTTAGATCATTGCCTTTTGTTGCCTTTTTGAGTCATTATTGAATCCACGTATACTGCAGACGTATATCTACAGAGCATTTCAGCACAGATTCAACAGAGACAGTTCCTGCAGTTGAAGAACCCAGACTTAAGATCGTGCGACTGGTCAACTTCCGGTTTACTTTCGGGCTGTGTAGTTACGTCACTCCGATCAGAGCCCCAATAGATCTGTCGATTTTGTCGTAGGCTATAAAATGTCAGTGCAATTTAGGCATCATTATCACCGCTTCATTTGAAGAGCACACACTTTCAAAACAAGTACCTGAATGTACAGCGGGGGAGTGTTCATAGGCGCCAGTTTCAAGAAGTAAGAATATGTAACAGTGGCGAGTACAGTGCGCGCGGGACTTCATTTTTCAAACTATATTAGATATACGAGGAATATGCATTTTACTCTCTGCATGTGTGGGTACGACCGTAGCTAATTGGTAGAGAGAGAGAGAGACACACACACACACACAGAGCCAAATCGTTTGCTTTTCGGGGATGGGAGGTAGTTCGGACGATAATCATTTCTGTTGTGTGACGTGTCAGTGTGTTTTCTATTTTTTATTCCTCCCCATCCCAGAATACCGAAGCACTTAAGTATTCGTCCCTACAGCCTTTCAAAGATTTGGTCTCGTCAGAACAACTTTCTAAACCAAGAGCGTTTTTTTCTTGGCAACTGCCATTACAAAACTTCCGCCCAGCTGAGGTTTGACCTTCAGTTGCACGCCATTCATTGATAACAGCTTTTACCTCCCAGGTTAGAGGAGCTACTCCTCCCACTTCAGGGCAGTGTCAGCAGACCGTGTTTGGTGCGTGAGACAAACAGGGATTAGTTGCTTATTTTCACCGCCCAAACACTCCATCATGAAAATGGCAGGAAAGGGTGGAGGGGAAACTCACATCAAGTGGCATTCAGAGCGAAAAATAATGTCTTATGCAGCTGATCTCATGTTTCTTCTTGATAATTGGGCTGAGGAAGAATTGCGGCAAATGAGTTGGGATGGAGCCGCGCCATCTTGAGCAACCTGGTAGACAATACGTCACAGAAAGGTGGATCACTTTCGGAGCACATGGCCAGGAGATATTGCGTGTGCATATAGTACCTGCGGGCAGGCGAGGGCGTTAACTACTGGTAAATGCTTAATGCTATTTGCGAGGAAGATACGCTTGTGGTTAAATTTCAAACCTCCCCTACCCTTGTGCAGGTTTGGGTAGCATCGAATTTGTAGAAGAGAATCTCTCCCCAGCGTTCGTGGCTATTCCAGCGCGTGGCAGACGTTTCTTTAATTTCTGCTTGCTGGAGATCAGTCGACCTTTAGACTGTTAATAACAATAGCGCCTTTCAAAATCAGTGTTGTTTTGAGGGGGTGAATAAAAGGGCATTGAAGATATTTCGTTCAAAAAGTATTTTACTGATTGTACTGGGATTGTTGGAAAAGAAGGGTACGTGTGATGAGAAACTTTTGCTATATTATATATATAAAGTTGTGTTCACGTAGATGAGGGGCATTCTGGTGTGTTAATTTTTTTATCTTCGAGTCTTGAGGCCGTGGGTGGAGTTGATGGTGTACACTGTGCAGTGCAACCGGTTTGCTTTCAATGCCGAACTCGGCCTTTCTTTAAAAAAAACAAACTTGGCGGAATAGCTCAGACGAAAGTTGCATGCACGGACCCTAAGAAGGCGAGGAACGCTAGGCAACGAAAGATCGAACTTCTACTTTCGGGAGCTGAGCGTCAATCAAAGACAGATGTTATACGCGCGATCGAGAAAGGCGAGAGACTTCAGACTGCCTAGTTTCGCTTGCCAAACTGTTGTCTTTAAACGAACCCCCCCCCCCAACAAAACTAGTAGCGTCTAATTAGCACTCTGATTGTCGGATCAACTGAGACTCTGCTAGTTACATTGAGATGAAAAGGTCATTCCCATATTTTCCTTGAGGTTGGACGTGGGATGAGGACCATTGTTCTTTTTCTACTTGCTGCACGTGCATGGTTTGTGCCAACAATGTGGCTGCTTAAGGCGAGGGTCCCCTAGTGTTGTAACACCTTTCAAGCACTCGTGACACTCCCAGCGCACCTTTGGGTTTTTTAAATTATTTTTTTTAATTTTTAGAGGATTTTGTCAGTGCCATCTATCATCTATGGATAGCTTAGACAAATGACTTGTAGTAGAAATCCATCTTTGATTGAGGTTCATACCAATTAGTCTGCCCCCCCCCCATCCCACCTTCTTCCCGCCCACCTCTCCCTTGTTCTTTGACGGTGTGTTTGAACACTACTTCCTTAATAGTCGCCTCGCATGTGGACGTGGCAGTGTATTGACACGTATGCGAGCCTTGCACTAAAAATATAATTACTTATCATATCAAAACTGGATCGAATCTGATGGGGTGATGCAGATTTATTTTATGTTGAGAACAGTCTTTGCCGAGGAAATATATTGGCGGCCAGCCTGAATGTTGCTTTACTCAAATCGATTCTACACCTCACTGGTCAGTTGCTTTTGCTGGCGATCCAGCACGCAGTTAAATGTGTGCACTAAACAGTCATTGAGTGCTGTACTCAGCGGTCATTCGGCTTGTGGTCAGTCCAGCTGGGCTGCTTGCACTGCAGCTATAAGTCACTGTGTGGCTGAGTATTGATCTGGCCAGATGTTGGGCTTCTTGTTCTGCCGATGGCTCCTTATAAACACCACCTTATTTTACGGGCCTCTCGAGTGAATTACCAAAAGGCGGGGCTGCATCCAAGCCGAGATTTAGAAGGGGTTTAGCAGGAAAGCCAGGAATACGGTTTTCATCAATAAAATATGAGCACGCATGCATGCAGGGAGTGGGAGAACACGTTTTAAATTTTATTCTTTCAAACGAGGGCGTAGTAACAGGTCCTGGGATCGAGGAACGTGCGTGCTGAACTGCGGACTTATGTGCGTCTGCACATACGTATACAGTCGATTCCGGTTAATCGGACCACATCGGGACGCGATGATTTTGGTCCTAATAACCGGCTGGTCCGATTACACGAACATGCCCTATATGTTACAATTAAGACGGGACGTGCTGTACGTAAAATACAGTGTATTAAAATGTCATTATGACCTTTATTGTGTGGCACACACGTATGGCGAACATAAAACAAGAACTACAGTCGAATTTTGTTTATTTAAAAATAAATTTACAAACAAATTCTTCGAAACGATCTACACGATACATGTACAGTACTCAACATACAAATCACAATAAAAAAAAGTTCTTACCAAATTCCAGTCAACGTTTGAAGAACTTATCCAGTCTGACCTGACGCGTTCTCTTGACGGATTGCACTTGAAGAAAATCACCACAAACATCTAACGCAGCAACGGGACCGCCTTCACGTCCCTCCTGCACGAAATAGCGACGCAAAGTTCCAGTGCATTTCCTGGCATCCTTTGTCGTCACGTGCACCAACTCACTGGGGCATATCGTCGTCACTTTCCTGGTCTTCCGATGCTGTCGTGTGTTGTTTCGCTGCCATTCGAGCAACAACTTCAGCGTCGTAATCTTCATTGTCATCGTAGCATTGAAGCTCGTTGTCGATGGATAACAATTCTTCGCAATTTTCTTATTCGCTGTCACGTTCTTTGGTCCGTTTAAGCGGAATTTTGGTCCAAATAAGCGAATAATATTAGGCTTATGTACACAGGATTTGTTTCGGTTCTTTAAGATTCGGTCCGAATAAGCGGCTGGTCCGATTATCCGGTGGTCCCATTAACCGGATTCCACTGTATATCTTATGTACAGAGGCCCGTTCGCGCACATCTACGCACAAGCCCGGCATGTGCGCACACCCCTTGCACACGGAATTCATATTATCTTGTAAACGAAAGCACCTGACTATGGACTAGCAATATGTCCATTATCTCGTCAGGCTTATAATCGTTTGTGCGAGGTGGAAAGAAGGCATAAGCGTAACGTGGCAGAGGAGGTTGTGGGGGCTGGGTGGGGGGAATGTTTAGCGAACAGTTACTGCATGACGCTAATGCAGTCTAGTTGCTGGGAGTGTTGCTGAACTTGCGGTGGCCTGCATATGTATAACCTGACGCATTCTTGCGTTGGAACTTGCTTGGTAAGTTGATTACACAGCGAGATTGATGCACAAAGCTGCTGCAGAATGTGTCGCGAGATTGTGCATACAATATAGTTATATCCTTTTCTAACCACGTGAACGTGCATTCTTTTCCCAAATTGGCTCAGCCTGGCAAACTAAGATGCACGTTCATCTAATGAAGAAAATCTTTAAATAGATATCTAGCAAGAAGAAAGGTCGTGTCGAACCTGGCACCTTCCACCCCTCGCCCACCCCCAGCCCAGTTGATTTGATGAATTTCTACTTCTAGAAGAAATAATGTGTTCTGTTGACATGGGAGTGAGGTGGGTTGAACCTGCCCTTCCCCTCCCCCCCAAAAAAAAATCCCAGTCACTTGATGCTTGTGTTAGATGGATTTGCAATTACAGAAAAACAGCAGCAAAAAACCACCCACAACAACAAAGCATGCCAGTCTCCCAGTCTCACTGTTTATCCATGCATGAACCTGTGGAACTGGTAAGGAAGTTAAGTGTTGAATTGTGAACCCAGGAAATCAAACAGCGTGAATGCAATTATGCAATGTGCAACTGATTTCATCATGGTTATTTGCTTTCTGGTCACTGGGTGAACAGATCTCTTGAGAGCTGTGTGACGCCAGTTTTGGCATGAGGTCCGTTATGTCATTAGGAGTAAATGCATATGGTGGGATCTTAGGAGTGCGGGCCAAAACACATTCCCATTCAACAGAGGATGCCATCCACTTCCTCATGTTTGGGAGTCTTAGTAAGGAGCGTAAGAACTGTGTGGAAAAAGAAGAAGTGGTTTGGTCTGGGACATCGAGTTGATTTCAACATACTTAATATGAGCAAACTTGAAAGTATATTTTGTGTAAAGTGTGGGACAAGCTCTTGCCTCGCTGTGAGAGTTTGGCTTCATGAGGATGGTAATGATGTAAGGAGTATGACTGTACTAGCACGTTTTTTTCCCTTGGCACTCGTTAAGCATAGGCCAGCTTTCACTAATGAGTGACATTAGCAGTTGGTGTGGATGGATGGATGGATAGAAACCTGCGTGTGTGATGACAGACAAGTATGACATATTGCCTCTCTGTATGCTGATCTGTTCAAACCTTTCTTTGTTTATTTGCTTGACTAGGGGAAGACTGGGCTATTCTGCTTGTTAAGCATCCTATTTGTCACCTTGCCTTTCTGGTCCCTAGTCTGTCAGTATATTTGCATTTCTATTCCCCATAGTCAAGCAACCTTTCTGTTGGCCAGACTTTCGGCTACCTGGTTTGTCAGTTTGCAGCTGGTTTTCTCATCTCATACAGCTTTTTCAGTAATGCTGAGTACTTTGTTTCCCCGTTTATTTGATATATTAGACTAATTAATGTGTTAATTTTACAGACATGTAAATGTTTACCTCTTGAATGGAAGAGGTTTATTGACCTCATGTAAGTCAAAGATTGATATACAGTGTACCTCATTTATACATGGGAGGGACTTAGTCTCTAGTTTGCTTATGCCAAAGACATAATTAATTTTATTGATCTCATCTGTGTGAGCCACTTTATTCACCTGATGTGAAAGCTTTTCATAGAGAAAGGTTGTTCACTCATTGTCCGTTCACACAGGTAGCAGTGATAATGAGACTGCATACCAGGATGCTGTGTCACTTCGCTCACACTTTACCAGCGAACAGGGTGACGGTGAGCCCCAGGATGGAGATTCTGTCAGCGAGCAGCTAGTGCCAGCATCGGAGATGAACCGCAAACACAACCACAGCAGCCTTCACCATCAGCAGCAGCCTCCACAACAGTATTACGCTCAAGATGTGGTGCATGACCAAGCCACTTGTGCCTTTCCACCTTCTCCAAGGGAGATGTATTCACATCCGCTTCCTGGCCACCCGGGCACCCTTAACGGACGTCAGGTAAGAAGATAAAAATACTCTGGCTGCCCCACATCCAATCTTAAACTTTAAATCACAGGTGTTTGGGCTAGACATGCTCATTTATTTAAAGAATACAAGTAAGTAAAATATCCGAGACCTGATGTAATTTCAGTGTACTTTAAAAATAACCATTGCTGTTACCTCATCGTTCGCACCATTAACATGGGAAGTTACAAGTGGAAGACTTGAATCAAGTGTAATCAAAACAGGAACAGAGTGCAGTTACATCAGTGTACAGCTGGCGAACAGTGGGAGGAAGCAATGCTGGCACAGGCGGAGTGATACGAAAACTGTTCCATGTGTTATACTATGACCTATTAAGACGTTCCTTATTACAACTTCCTCTTAGATATGACCAACATTTTTTCACCAAACCATGCTGGGTTACACAATATGTACTCTCTGTTATCACCCCTCTTGGTTATGACCTGATTTTGGTGCATTTTCAACAGTCTTAATAGGGAGGTTTTACTGTATAATGTAACAATGGCCACCATGTTTATTTTCATCTATGCCACTAATGAAGTTGTTTATCATCAGACCTTTGCTTGACTGACATTTGCTGACATTGTTTATAAAAGTTTGCATGAGGTATGCAAGTTTGGAAATTACAAGGTGATGCTGCTTTCAGCATGCAGGGGTCGGGGGTAAACGTGCCCCACCTGCCGTGCCCGAGCGCAGTCCCGATACCCACCTAACCTCACAGCCTCACTCTAGCCGCAAATCTTCCATTTCAAGCAGGGTAAGTTTACAACTGATTTTTTTGTTTGCTAGTATTTAGATCTAGAATATTTTGTAAATGAACAAATTTCCATTCAGGGCTAGAAACACAAAAAGAAACAGGAACAGTTTGATAATTCTCCTTCCTATGTTTCAAAAAAAATTTCCAGGCCTCTTAAGGAAAGTGTGTAAAATGTCTGCGGTATGTAAATTTAATGACACACATAAATCTGTTGTCACACTGTTATCACTATTATGAAAATGGTCATCAGCACCATCATCATCATTGTCATCATCATGGTTGTAATCAACCAGTGTCATCATTAACTGTTCAGATTTTATTTGCACTGGTGATGGCTCTGTCCCAACCCAGCTCATTTTCAGAGTTTGCTGTTTGTAGGTGGTTCTTAATTGATGATGTTTCTTGTCTCTGCTTGTGTGCCTGTGCCAAGAAAGTGTCTGCCTCTGTTGATGGGTACCTGTCAACAAGCAATACACTGCACTTGTTGATGGATGGATTTTTCTTGTGGATTTTGGTACTGTCTGTCCATTAGACCTGCTGGGTGTTGATGTTGTGTTCAGAGGCCTGAGCAGTCTACGTCCACTGTAGACAACTTTTTTCTGTACCTTATCCCAGGCAGTGGTCTTGGGATATTAGTATTTAGGATTCTGTAGTGTACAGCATGGATTCTGGCTTATGTTCAAGGATCTTGAGAACTCTAAATGTAGCTAAGCAGAAATATTGTATGATTAAAAAAAAAAAAAATGGTGCAAGACATGAGTAGAGCTACAAGTTCTCAAGGTTGCTATTTTCCCATTAAAAGTTTCATTTTATCAGAAAGTTTGGGACACCATATAGTACTTGGATGGAAGGAAGAAAGAACAGAAGGAAGGAAGGAAGGAAGGAAGTTGGAATTAAGAAGATCCAGATCATACATTTCTTAATCTCTACCAGGCTGGGGGTAATAAGGGAAACTGTTTATCTTACAGGATGTAAAATCAAGTGTAGTTTTTTTTCCTGGTGAAAAAGTTTTTGTTTAATTTTTAAGTGTGACAGGACGTCATTGAAAGAGCCCACTTAGTCAATTGGGAGGTAAACTTCATTTGTATGCACCACCAGGAAGCACTTTTTTGGCAACCAAATATGTTTAATAACCAATTATGATGTTCCACAGAGCTCTACTTCCTCATCTGAACTTTGCAACGAAGTGAATGAAGTGTTTGATGCTAGTCTGCAGCATACCCATCAACATCAGTTCAACCCTGCTGCAGCTTGTAACAGTCGTGCTGGTGAAAACCGGCCATTTTCATATGCAGCAGGCATAGACCTGAGAGTGCTGCAGCAAAGGCAGCAGGGAGGCAGTTCTAATGGAAACAGCTTGAGATTGCGTGGCGTTTCGGATGGATATGCTGTCAACATGTCATGTGGAGACACACAGGGAAGTGGTTTTCACCCATACAGTGAAACAGAGAGTTGGCGCACGGATGTTGCGAAAAGAGGGGGTGGTGATGGTGGATCTGGGCTAAACGGACATGTTCACGGACATCCTGGTCCATACCACACAGGGGCTTCCAGTGTCCGACCCTCGCAACAACTGCCTATCTGTGGACCAACACTGGACATCCAGCACTTCTCACCAGGTAACCAACATCCCCCACCTCCACCTTCCCAGATGTACCAAGGGCAGCGAGCCTCTCAGCCTCCTCAACCCCCATCCCCTCAGGTGTATCAAGGACAGTATGCCTGTCAGCCTCCGCCACTTCCACCCTCACAGATGTTCCAAGGACAGCGAGTCTCTCAGCCTCCAGGTGGTGCAGTCTTGCCAGGGGCTGTAAGCTCCACAAAACCCTTTCCCTCGCATCATCACATCGTCACCAAGCCAAATCCTTCGCCACCAGCCTCGAGAAAATCGTCATCGTCATCTTGCCACAGCCCAGTCTCTAACCTCACAGAGCCACCCACCTTCCATGGGCGGGCTGCCGTGCCACCCCCTCCCTCCTTCCCTGCGCCCCCTCCTCCTCTGCACACAGTCAGGTGTGTGACTGAAGCACATGAGATGCGGTCACCTTCCCCTCCTCTTCCTCCACCTCCCCCCGAGATGTTGATGTCTTCCGTTGGTCTTCAGAGTACCATCAGCACCATTCCACCTCCACAACCAACGGTCAGCAGCCCACAGTGTCATAATGCGTCTCATGGACAGGCTGGTGCACATGGCAGTCAGCCAGTCAGTGGATTGGCAGCTGAACTGACACAGGTGAAGCTTCGCAAGGCTCCCCAGCCTGACAACGGTAAGGTCAATGGTGCAGTCTGTTGTGATGTTGTTGTGGAGAAGATGTGTTTTGTGTGTATGTTTGGAGGGGGGAGTGTGTGAATAAGATATGTTTTGTGTGTATGTTTGGAGGGGGGAGTGTGTGAATAAGATATGTTTTGTGTGTATGTTTGGATGGGGGAGTGCATGAATAAGATGTGTTTTGTGTTTATGCTTTGAGGGGGGAGTGCACGAATACGATGTGTTTTGTATATTTGGAGGGGGGAGTGGGTGAATAAGATGTGTTTTGTTTGTATGTTTGGAGGGGGGAGTGTGTGAATAAGATTTGTTTTGTGTGTATGTGTTTGGAGGGGGGAGTGCATGAATACGATGTGTTTTGTTTGTATGTTTGGAGGGGGGAGTGTGTCAATAAGATATGTTTTGTATGTTTGGAGGGGGGAGTGCATGAATACAATGTGTTTTGTGTTTATGTTTGGAGGGGGGAGTGCACGAATACGATGTGTTTTGTGTGTATGTTTGAAGGGGGGAGTGCATGAATACAATGTGTTTTGTGTGTATGTGTTTGGGGAGGAGAGTCACGCATATGGGGTGTGGAGTTAGTGTGGTTTGCATGTATGTGTGTTTGGAGAGCTGTGTGTGTGGGTGTTCAGATGTGAAGACAGTGTGTGTGAGAGAGAATATGAACCGTTTGTGTCTGTGTGTTTATGTCAACATTTTGGAGAAAAAGGGATGAGAAAGTAAAAGAATTAGGAAGAAAGAATCCTCATGAACACAACTGAGCTTGTTCAAGCAAGTGCAAGTTGACAAATGTTTGTGGAGAATATCTGACAAAGAAAACTTTAGTGCTTTGCTAAACTGTGATCTTTAGGAGGTCTTGCATGTTCTTCCATTCTCTTCAAGGAATTGGCCAGCCTGTTAAAGAGGGAGAAGAGGTCCTCTCTCCTTTGGGCATCCGATTAAAGCCAACACAAGGGAAATTTAGCAACATTTATCAGAAAGGTAGTGGAATTTCTGTCATATTTTGTCTTTCTGTAATTCTGGTTTGTTTGGTTATTTTGAAAAGTACAATGATTTTGATTTTATTTTTCTTCTGTTTTCTTTAGGCACGGTATTGCATCCTGTTCATGTATGTGTGCAAGAGAGAATCTGTAGTTGGTCATTTTCCAGTATATTTCAGATGGCTCTAACAGGACTTAATTCTTTCATCTCATCTCAGTTCTGTTACCTAGAAGGTCATAAAGAGAACATACAGGATGCAGCTTTCGACAATCTCTGCCATTCTGGTCTGTCTTCTGTTATCCCTAGCAGAGCTGGGATGCCAATAGCTGTCCATTCCTTGATGTTGTCAAGCCAGCTTTTCGTTTGGCCTTCCTCTCTTTCTTCCACCTTCCAGTGTGCCTTGCAAGACATTCTTAGCAAGTGTATTATGACTTGTGGCTGAACCATGCCATCTTCCTGACGATGATGAGGAGAGGCTCCTGGGGGTCAGCCAGTCTGTCTGCTTTTTTGTGGAAATTGATGTTTGTTTTGGCCCGGAGAGTCTGAGAAGGCATTTGGTCTTAAAGGCATCAATATTCTTTTCTAAATCATCTGTCAATCTCCAACTTTCACAGTCATTCAGCAGAGCATGATCTTGGTGAGAAAGCTGTTGTTGTTCCTCCATAATTTGCTGAGCTTTGAAAATGCTGCTGTGGCAGGAGCTAGTCAGCTAGTCTGATCTTGACTTCTATAGTTGATCGTCCCTCTCTGGTCAAATTGAAATTTGTGAAAGTTTGATTAATAGTTTATATATTTGAAAGTTTCCACTTCTTCCAGCTTGTGATATCATAATGTCAGCATGGGTGTCGCTTGTGGTGTTGACCATCACGTTACTTTTCTCAGAGCTCACTCATCCTTCAAGACTGTTCCATCAATTCTTTTAATGTTACAGATTTTAGCATCCACCCCTGTGCACAAAAATATACACAAGTGCTTACTTGTTTTGTTAAAACTGACTTCTACACTGTAAAACGATTTCTAAAGCCACAATTATTTCCCATACAGAACTATGGAGAAACCTTCAAAATCTGACACTGCAGCTTAACAGCCAGAACTGGCTGTACTGTAGATACATGATGAGCATCATTTCAGTGTCAGCTGTCATGAGATAATGTTTTTCAGTTTTTTTCCCACCAGCACCCACCTGCAAAAGTTGACAATGGATATTTTGATAATTTTCATGGTGCTGAGGAAAGACACAAAGTTTTTTTTAAATGCCCAAGATCATGCTGGTGGCTCACCTTGCAGATGAAGACTATCCTGTTGCAGATGAAGACTATCCTGTTGCAGATGAAGACTATCCTGTTGCAGATGAAGACTATCCTGTTGCAGATGAAGACTATCCCGTTGCAGATGAAGACTATCCTGTTGCTGATGAAGACTATCCTGTTGCAGATGAAGACTATCCTGTTGCTGATGAAGACTATCCTGTTGCAGATGAAGACTCACAAGAAGAAGCCTTGGAGCCATTGCCTCCTGCTGATCCAGCAGAAGCAGACGTTCAGGGTCCTGATCCACAGGAGAAGGAAGAAGATACTTCTGGGATCCCTCACACATCTCTGGATGCTGGTAAGTACAGATTTGAACT
Organism: Lanistes nyassanus; assembly: GCA_004794575.1. Classification (NCBI taxonomy): domain Eukaryota; kingdom Metazoa; phylum Mollusca; class Gastropoda; order Architaenioglossa; family Ampullariidae; genus Lanistes; species Lanistes nyassanus. The sequence goes on from SMGT01013571.1 coordinate 307,148, forward strand.
GTTGATTTTTTTAAATAAGCCATTGTCTTCATAATCTTTGACATTTCATCTTTCAGTCTTTCTTTGTTTGATCTCAATGGCAGCTTCTCCGTATGTCTGTCTCTTTGTCTAGCAGTTGTGTGTGTACATACATGTGAGTGGCGTGTGCATGTATGCATGTGTGTGTGCACATGCATGTGGGTGTGTGTGATGATGTTTCAGCACAAGTCATAATGTAAATTCCAACGGTGTTTCTTAATTATTTGAGTATATGTATATGGTTAAAACTGTTATGTATTTAAAACAAGAAAATAGTGGATCAAATGAGTGGGGTTGTTTGCTAAAACATGTATTATTGCACAAAGACGAAAACTGTAAAAACACAGGTGAGAACAGTCACTGTCAAGGGGAATGACTCTTCTTTGTACTACACATGCCTGAGTTGTATCCCCTGTGATTAAAGGAGTATTTAGGGCTTTAGACGGGGGAAAAAAGCAGGTGCAATGTTCTAAATACTTTTAATACATTTTCCAGTGCAGAATTATGTTTGATCATATTTATCTTCCCTGTCTGCTGCATTCTTCTTTCCCTGCCTAGTCCTGTCCCTCCTAATCCTCTCTCTCTTGTTCTTTCTGTTTATCGCTGCTCTCAAGTCAGCTGTGTCACAAGAAAACCAAGCTTAACCCTCTCTTCCCCCCTTCCCGCACCCCAAGGCCATATATAGCATGACGTCAGATGCTTGCATGGCCAGTTCCTGACAGATGTGCATGCCACAGATTTTCCTCAGATGTTATAGCCTTGTAGTTCTGTTGACTGGCTGAGCTAAGGGCACTTCTTGCAGAAATCCTTAAATATCGTAACCTGGAAGCCCAGGGTCATCGAGCCTGTCAAAATTTCGTAAACGGTTTAGCGGGAGAAAATGTATTCTGTAGCAGCTACCTCTGCCACAAATATACACGCAGCACACGTGCGCATGCATGTACACTCACATTTACACGCTCCCTCACCCCCACCCACGACACACACAGGTGCAGGGAGAGGAGGGAAAGGAGATGTAAAGGTGCCATCGGAACGCATCCAAAATGCAGATAAAGCGTGCATCAGACGTTGCAAGTTTTTTGCATGCAATAGAAGACCATTGAACGGGTTTCATAAAAAGCAACCCATGGTGCCTTCCCCTGCAGGGGTTAATTTACGTAGAGTGTAAGACAGATCTTTGGTCTGTGTTGGCAGCTGATTAAATGTTCAAACACCATGCAGAATACTGCAGGTGGATTGCCAGGTGCGACGACATGCTCAGGTGTGTGTTCCGTTTGTGGCATTCTTGGCGGGGATCTTTTTTGGGGGAGGGGGGGCGGGAGGGAGGGAGGGAGAAGGGGAATGGGGCTGACAACTGCTGACGATGTCACGTGACATATACCCGTCCCAACGTCTTCGGTGTTTCTGCG